>OY744526.1:37634056-37696556 GCA_963556195.1 Sepiola atlantica
GTGATGTTCTCTGCTGGCACATTCAACTGTCGGACTTTAGCAATCCAGCCATCGCTACGCTCAATGTGACCAAACTAACACAGTCTGTTCTTCCGCATGATGTCCGCAAGGCTTTTCAAGTCGACCTGTGAGAGCAGGGATTCAAAAGAAACGTACTGTTCAGGCCTCACCAAACAGATCCATCTGACCATTGCCCTGTCATTACGGCGCAGTTTCTTTAGTATGCAAGCAAAGACAGCCCAAGTTTTTTAGCCATACAACAGCACACTTCTGACACATGAGAAGTATACACGTCCTCTCGTAGTTGTTGGCAGGTGTTTGTTTGTCAGGATTGGTAGCAGCTCTCTAAACTTTTTCCAGGCACACTTGCAACGTGTAGCTGCCGCGAGTTCACAGCCTCCACCTGATGTGTCCATTTGAAAATTATTCTGACCCAAACAAAGTATTTTCTGGAAGAAATTAAATCGAATTACAAGTCTCTCTGTTGAATATAATGCAACGATCCACAAATAAAACTAACAGACTAGAAGCAAATATTTATTTTGTAGAACAATCATTTTTATGGAAAAAGAAAGAGTCATTTTTCTTTTAATAGCATTGACCCTGAAAGATATTTATTATTTCAAAAGGAATAGTATTATCAACAGTAAAGTATACATAATGATGTAGAAAGCACCATAAAATTTCCACGGAATCCTGCTAATTTTCCTAATATTAAGATTAAATGCTAATAAAACGATTAGTTCGATGAATAGAAATGTTATTCAAGGGAAGCAAATATTCTTGCTAGAATATTTACCGATGTTGTCGCCATTTTGTTTTTTGGTTGAACTCGTTTAGATTTCGTTTCATATCAAGAGGTTCAAATGTCATTGTAAGAAAATATAAGTCTATAATAATAAGACCTCATTGTACTCAATCCTGTGCACCAGTAGCTAGACATTAAAATTCGGATAGAATATTAAATATATCTATATGGAAGATGTACAAATAAAAGTGGCTAAACTAATAAAAGGTTTAAAATATATCAATTTTAGGGATAAGTTAGAAACCTTAGATTTAACTACTTGATTCTATAGAAGAATGAGGGATCAATTAATTGAGACATTCAAAATAATGAATGCGATTTCTACATATAGAACACACTTTCTCACACTGGTAACTTATTAGCAAAAAAATAAATTCAAATGCTAAATCTACTACAAAGTTCGATTTTTTTTCTAATAAAATTGCATAATCAGATGAATATCAGCTGTTATGTAAATCCTTTTAGAACTAAACTGGATGAATTTATGTTAAAAGGTAAATCTGCACGGACATTTATCTGATGAAATATTTAGGAGAATTTGATCTGTTTATTCATATTATGTATTCGGTGAGATTTTTATTTTTGTTTTTGACAAGTTGAGATGCGATTTAAAATAAGACAAGCCCAAAAAGGCATAATTAATAAATATAATACGATCAAATATGGCTTAAATTGACACTAATTGATTCAACCCGATGAACTCCTCATAGCCAAATACTTTAACACAACAAAATAAACTTTATATATATATATATATATATATATATATATATATATATATATATATATATATATATGAGAGAGAGAGAGACATATATATAGTATGACATCTATGTTGTGTTATAATATGTATATATATATATATATATATATATATATATATATATATATATATTTACATCCAAGCAACCGTTGTTGAACATCATGGAACTTTGTCGTTTGTAAATCTTCTTCGTGAGGTTCTCAAACCGTCGAGCTATCCTTCTGGTTTCAGGTGGTAATCCATAGAGTATTTCTCCGATTGTTCTTAATTCGGCCATTTTTTGCGAGCGCTTTCGACTTTCTTAGTCGTCTTCAGGATTAGGTTTTTTTAAAATAAGAAGACTGGAGTTAATGTTTTATAGGTATTGTTATGGGCGAATGAAAGAGAAGAGAGGGTGTGTGGTTGAGTTAATTTTATTCTATCGTTTGTGTGTTTGGTTTTATTGTTTATCTATTTATTTTATTAATTCTTATTCTTACTATTATTTATTTATTTATTTATCATTATTTATTCTTATTATTACTATTGGTGGATATGTTGGTAGCAGAGGAGGGAAAAACAACACAATGATACTCATAAACAAATCACCGGTACATATAAAAAAATATAACACAAAATTTTCCAAAGATGTTTCCTTTTCAAATTTCTGCAAATAAATTAAAATTTAACATATTATGCCCCCTAAAAAAACCCTTTTTGTAGTTATATATAAAGTAAAGATGAGAAATCCCTTCTACATTTGAGCAGGATAGTTAAAATAACAAAAGCTTGATAAAAAAATATAATTATTTGTTAGTGTTTTAAAAAATAATTTTTTACTTTTGATCAATTTCTTCGAATTTTGTATTTCATCCTGATCAATATTTTGTATTTCATCCTGATCAATATTTTGTATTTCATCCTGATCAATATTTGATGTTTTATTGAGATTTGGAAGAAGGGAAAAAGAACTCACCGCCTATGTCACATGTACTATTCCTGCAACTCAAAACACCATGTTCTACTGTTTAGTAACAGACATATTTTCCGTTGCACCGAATAATTTGCAGTAACCTAAGAATATCAAAATATGTTTTCTTTTTTTTTTTAATTTGGTACCAAATAATAATATATTATTTTATTTTATTTTAATAACTAATATAATATTATATTCTAATAATTACTTTTTTATTCAACTACATGTTATGTTCGTATTATTTCTTATTTTCATGACTGGTGCTACCAGATCAGGTTGTCTGAACATATCAGTTTGCTGACTAAAAATGCACCAAACATTGATATTAGTGTTTTTCCTTTCCCTTTGCAAAACTCAATCAGGTTCTGAAAACCAAAAACAAAAAAAAAAATGTTCCTCTACAAAACAACCAAAACAAGCATCATGAATAAATATTTGAAGATATAAAGCACAAAAACTTTTACCAAAATGACCGGATTCGGCATTACATAACCTGAAAATAATCAAATCAAATCTGTTTTTCATGCACAAAACGCGTTATGACTGCAATAAGATGCACAAGAAATGAGTTGTTTAATTTATTTATTTTGGAACATTACAGATTAAAACTTAAACTTGTACAAAAAGAAATCTGATATCATTTTTACTTAAACTATAATTTAGTAAAATAACAATAGCTTAAAATATTGCATCGTACAACGTGGTTTTAATAGCCTTCTTTTAATAGAATTAGAGATTTCGGCATGGTCCCCCCCCCACTGTCCACAGAAAATACAAATGATACCTAGTCAACATTTAACAAAACCAAAGAAAACATTTCCAAAAATTACTTTTTCATCAGTCTAAAATTCAGCTATTTTTTGTGTGTTAATTTCGTTTTTCATTCCGTTTCCGATTCGTCTTTGTAGAATAAATCTAGAGAGTGATCTGCATGCGATAGCGACCACAACATTATAAGTCATGCAGTTTTGGCTTACTTTCTTCCACAGTGAGGAGATTCAACTAAACCATTTATTGGTTTGTGTGTTAATTTCGTTTCTCGGTCCATTTCCAATTCCTCTTTTAGAATACGCTTAGAAGCCGATTTCATTGAGATGCCAACCAAAACATTCTAACTTATGAATTTATCGATTGCTTCATCCGACAGAAGAAAAATTAAACTAAAACACATTTTGCTTTTTGTGTTAATTTTATTTTTCGTTTCGGTTTCCATTCTTAATTTACGATAAGTTAACAAAGTGATTCCATTCTTATTGCAGAAGTTCTGCATATCATGAAGTTCCCTAAAACTGTTATCGTCTTTGGGTGTGTGTTTCCAGCAAAGGCCCCATTATGCTACTCCACATCTTCGAATAGGGACTCAGACTCAGTTCGGATGGCTATATTGAGTTGCTGTCCACTGTTGTCAAGGTCTGGATGGAGATGGTGGATGCGAGAAGGTCATACGTGTGGCAAAAGGAATTAGCAATGTGTCACAACTGCAACACCAAGGACGAGCTGATTACCTGAATCAAATGATCTCTATTTGGCAAACGATCCTCCAAGAGATGCACATTGAATTTTAAGAGTACCTCAATTATTGGCCAAGATATGACGCTTTCTCTTTCCTTTCAAAAAGTGTTAAATGCGTATATGCGTCTGATTAATTTACATTTTATGATAATGTTCATGAATGCAAGGTATCAATCTGCAAACGCTGCCAAAAGTTGAAGCATTGCATTGGCCCACTGCAATGTTCCATGGAGAGCCACGGTGCTTAAAGCTGACAGGTCTTAACACTGGCCAACAACACCCAGGGCATAAGATGCCAAACTAATTCTACATCTCTAGAAATTTACCCCCCCCCCACACACACACACACACATATATATATATATATATATATATATATATATATATATAGCATAGAGTAATATATTTGGCTATTACTACACTATCTCTAAACAGAATTTGGTAGACAAAAGATTGGCAAAGAATTGCTGTCAGGTTTGTCTGAAGAAATTGAAGAAAGATTTTGCATTGAAACACAAAGGTCACTAATAGTGGCACACGCCCAAATAAAAAGTACCAGACATTTTGCCACTTTTTTATGCATTTTCAGTTTTATGAACAATAATAATAGTGAAAGAATATATATATAGTGTGTAAGAGTGAAATAAATTCTAGAAGGAAATCTTGGTATGAGAGCTCAATGTAATAAACAGAGCAAGAATAAAGTAAAGTAACACGGAATGACATAATCACCGGTGCAATGATTTATTTCGACCCTACAGTCTTATTCAAGCATCCAAGCGAGGTGATTACATTTTTGAAAATGAAAAAGAGAAACTCACACTCATTATTCAATACACATATTTAATACATATTTAATACATATCTTGGAAATGAACTATTTAAGACATATATGGAGGGGGAAAGAGAGTGACGACATATTTAATATATATATATATATATATATATATATAGTAAGTTATGAAAATGTATTTATGGCAATTAAGCGACACAGGGAGAATCTTCAAGCTAAAGTATATGGAGTTAGTTTTTCAGGTGTTTTTATATACACGGCTAGCAAGTAAACCAATCAGATTCTTTGTTGTTCTCTTAGACAATTGTTGGGCTTCTCACGAACAAAGGTCTGGTTAGTTTTACTTCCTATTTCCTATTCTATTGTTCAAGTTTTTATAGAGTGACCTATATCCTGTTTCTTTGTTGTGTTAATATAATCGGTGACCTTATTTTAACACGTGGTTCCTTGTATTTCTATTTTAGGTTTTAGTTTTTAAGTTTTTAGGTTTTAGTTTAGTTTATTTTTTTACTTATTTGTTTGTTTATTTATTTATTTATTTATTTATTTACGCATTGTTAGCCTAAGGTAAATTGTATTCTGTGCATGCAGCTGTTTGCTATCTCACTTCTATAGTTTAATAGATTTTGTGGGTCTTTAAAGTTTCAGATTTCAAATTTCTCATTCAGACATTATATACACGGGTCATCTAAATTTGTACATGTACTGGCCTGTCGACGTTCTCTGTTTTTAAATGTGTTTTGTGGTCATAATATTTGGTTTTAAAATCTAGGGAGGTCATACCCACGTAGTACTTCTTGTTATTCGGTCTTTTTTGGCAAATATTGTGGCTTGGTAAACAATACTTTTGGTTAGGCATTTATTTTGTAGTGGACAAAGTGTACGATTTATGCAGTTACATCTTTTCTCCTCATTGCTAACTTTTTCGTTTCTATTCGGGTGATTACTATTAAGTTGTTGGTTATTTATATTTGTAGTGTTTATATTTTTGTTCTTCTTTTTTGCTATATTTGTCACTTTTTTATGTAATTTATTATTTTTTCTTCCTCTTTGTTGTTCTCTTTTAGTATTTTGTTATTGTGTTCCTTAATTATCATTTCTAAGTTTTCGCAGCAGCTGTAGGATAGTTTTAGGTTATTTTTATTGAATATTTCATGCAGGGGATTGGTTATGGGGAAGTGTTTTTCAATGAGATTTAGGAATTTCTTGCCCCGTTTAGTTTTTAGCATCTGATTATAGAGCGGTGTATACCAGATTATATTTCTTTTTCTTTTCTTTTTTTATTTTATTATAATTATTGGTGTTCTGTTTCTTATAATTTCATTCATCTCAATTAACTTTATATCATCATCACCATCACCACCAGGGTTTTTGATCACTCCTGGAGGAAGAACCCCTCCCTGTTTTCCGACAACTTATTGTTAATCGTCATTCATGGTTTTTCACCATAGTCACTACAATAGGCACTGCAGGTTGCTATTTACCCAGAAGCTAAGTGTCCACATACAGCGCCTGGTATTTTCAAATTGTCACGTTGCTTAACTTCGATGATCTAACAGGAACCTGTGTGTCAACGTGATTATGCCATATATTTTACATTACTATATATATATATATATATATATATATATATACATATAAATATATATATATATATATATATATATATATATATATATATATAGATATATATATATAACTTCCCTCTCTCCTTCCTTTTCTCTATCATCAATGAATTTATAATTTACATTTTTATATTCTATCTTAGACTTCATTTTACTCCATTTCATTTTATTTTATTTCATTTTACATTTGATTCTCAACGGTCTCAAATTTAACCACGTGACTTTCCAAATTTTAAATTTCCTTTCTGGCATGTCGATGTTATCGATCAATAGCTGTTATAAACTGAGATCTCATGAGGCAGAGTTAAAATCCGATCTTAACTTTAGATCATATTTGGAAAGAATGAAATGGAGAAAAAAGAAAAGAAATTTAAATTTGGAAAGTCACGTGGTTGGGACCGTTAAGAATCAAAATCAAAAAATAATAATATCAAAAATAATAACAAAATATTAATATAAAATATAAAATATAAAATAAAATTACATAAAATAAAAGTAAAAAGAGAGAGAAATAATAAAAAGATAGATAGATATGATCTAAGGTTAGGATCGGATTTTGTTGATAGATAACATCGACATGCCAGTGTCGCAGATTTTGTACATGTCTGTGTAAATAAAAATAATTATATATATATATATATATATATATATATATATATATATATATATATATATATATATATGAAAATGTGCACAAACCCCATTTTCAAAATTGCTAAGTTGTGCTTTTCACCAACTTTATCAAACCCCAAATTCCTTTTTACACAACTTCACATCTACTTAGTCTCCTTCTTTTCTATAAAAAAATAAATTTATGCAGTTCTCATTTCTCATTGAAGGAATTGGACTTATTGCGTTTTGCAGTCGTACGGTTCATATGTCGAATTAAATGTGAGATGTCAGAATTGTTTTTCCACAATCAGATATCACACCGTAGCCCACACATACCATGGCATCCACAGACAAATAATACTTTGACACGAGTTTTGCTCTCGTTTATGCTCTTCAGTAGGATACATCCAAATTAAAGATTCGAAACCCGAGTCATTGGTATGCGGATTGTAACTCTTGAGCCAGAAGAATGTCTAACAGCCATCACACAATATGCAAACTATGGTGAGTGGTCGATTGTGAGAAGTACCTACTCTTCCTAAGCAGGGGTGCAGTCATCCAACTAGCAGAAACCGCACATTTCAATAGATTTTCTTGTGGCTTACATTTTATGCCATATTTTATGATTCTACATAGAGAATGTGCAAATTGATTACTCCAATCCATTTTAAGGAAATTTATTTAATTAATATAATGACTATGTTTTTCAGAAGTTTTGTTATCTTGGTGATACCAGTATGGAGTAGCTGCTAATGTGACAGCAAACATTAGGAGTGGATTGAGTAAGTTCAAGGAACTTCTGTCATTACTAATCAGCAGAGCATTACCACTGTTGACCAATGGAAGAGTCTATCCTGGATATGTACACAGTGTGATTATGTATGGAAGTGAAACTTAGTCAGTGAGTGTTGAAGACATGCGTTGCATGGAGAGAAATGATATAGGAATGATACATTGAATGTGTAACGCAAGTCTTAAAGACAAGCTCAGATCTGATTAACTCGAAGGAAGAAGGAGATGCATGCAAAATAAGAGGTTTCGATGCTGAAACCATGGATGAGAGTTCCTGAGTTAGTAGATGTAGAACAATTGAGGTAGCAGAGTCAACTAACACGGAAAGTCCAAGGATGAACTTGAGAGAAAGTGGGATAAATAAACACCTGCTGAGAAATAGGTTAGCTTGGAAGTCACATGCCAACATATAAAACAACCATTTAACCAAATAGGATGATATGATGATGACTAAACGACACCGTAAGTAATTCCTCATCATCATCATCATCGTCATAATCATCATATTATTATTTTTTGTACTCATTAGGAGTTCTCACACACATCATCGTCAATGATTGCTCACCGACAAAAAACAGTGGTATTTCCTGGAGTCTGAGTGATAAGAAGCCTCCCCAAGTTTCCAGTATTCTTCACCTCTTATTGATAACCACTGTAAATAATCTTGCGGTATTGCAATAGCTTCTTATCATTGATTTTTCACTGGTAAAGACCATTGGTCTTCTCTGGGATTATAGTGGCAATAAGCCTCCCCAAAGTTCCAGCATCTTCCGCACTCTTCCAGTCGAGGTTTGGTTTGTGCTGTTTCTCCTCGGTCTTATCCTCTTCGACCCTCTATTATCATTATTATTATTATTATTATTATTATTATTATTATTATTATTGAATTTAACGTCCATTTTACATGCTGGCATGTGTTGAAGGGCTTTTAGAAATTGACTTCTAAACTAACCTATCTCTGGTCAAGTCATTATTCAAGCAACATAAGCTGAAATGCAGCAAATTTTCTTTGGAAGTCAGTTCACTTAATTAAGGCAAGATTTTTTATAGTCCGGATGCCCTTCCTGACGCCACCACAGTGGGGTGATGGGGACCAGTGCTTTTATCTCTAGGTGATTTCCTACAAAGGCTAAAGAACGCTTCACCTGCCCTGTTTAACTCAACTAAACTTGACTGATGCTTTCTGATGTACCTTCAGGGAACAAGGTTTGTCCTACTTAACTTAAATCGACACAATTTGTGTCTCCCCAAATCCAAACTGTGGTTTACATTTTGTGAGATGGTAACAGGGTTAAAAATGGAAATGCTGTGTATTTTTCTCTTACTCATTTACCCGGGCAAATCTGGGTTAATACCCATAGTATATTATAAAAGTTATGTCATGTTTGTGTTAGGTGGACAAATAATCCACCTATAATATTCTAATATTTCTATGTTTAAAGGGAGATAACTCGTTTGTACCCTAATTTTTTTTTACCTTACCAAGAGACATTTTGAAAGGCATTTTAAATCAGGATTTATCTGCCTTTAGTGAAAGAGATTCAGGCACGATTTCATCTGCTCTTGACAGATCACATGATAATAACAGAGATTGGAAATTCCAAAAGAAGGATGCTACCGAAATCAGCTTAGCTACAGACATTTAATCCACAATTATTTCCTTCAATTGTAAAATCGTTAAATAAATCATTTTATGTTGTTGATCTTCATGTCTTTTTACGTATCTGTGTCTCATCACCCAACCACCTATTCACAACAGTTTTTTTTGTTGTTGTTAGCAAAAAAACTGGGTATATAACATCTTTCATTTTCTCAGCAAGGCATTAAAAAAAAGAAAATGATCTTTCAAAATCTTTTTATTTTTCACTCAATTGATACTATCATTATTAGATTAGTTTTTATGATTCAATCACTTTGGGACAATTTAGTGTAGATCATATTAAAAAAAGTTAGACTGCAATCAACTATGTAAAAAAACAACGGAATTTGCAACATTCGTAAAAAAAAGTGAAGACATCTATTTGAAGAAAAAGTTTATGGAAACAAAGTATTGAAAAAAAACAAAGTTTTAGACAGAATAAATCAAGCATGGAAGGCAAATTGATTTGTGCTTAGTACAGAATTGCTATCATCGACAAAAAATAAAAATCTTATAAATAAGAGATGTAAGAATATGTATAGAATCTGAACATATATTTAAAAAATAAAATTATCTATTTATCAGATATTTTAGAATGAAGTTCTGTAATACATTAATACTTTTAGAGTCAATTCAAATAAATATCTTTTCTACACACACACACACACACACACATATATATATATATATATATATATATATATGTGTGTGTGTGTGTGTATGTAATAAAAATAATGTCAATATATGTATGCATGTATATATTTTTGTATTTTATGTCTTATTTTTTGACATATAGAAATACAGAATGCTTTTTAAAACAGAATTTTTGGTCGCTACCTGCGACTTTCTACAGTGCAATTATATATATATATATATATATATATATATATATATATATATATATATATATATATGTATTTATTTTCTACATTTCGTATCATTTTTATACAAAGAAAATAATAAAATATAATAATTACAAACACAACAGTATTGTTTTAATGCTTCATACATCACCAATCATCCTTAATATATATATATATATATATATATATATATATATATATATATATATATATATATATATATATATATATACTGAGGATCGACATACTAAGGAGTTTTTAAACATATTTTAAAGTGTATTTTGAGACATACTTTTTTAACTTATTTTGAAACCTGCTTTAAGACGTATATCTGTAAATATTTGAAATAAGTTGAAATTCTTAAAAACAATATCCTAGGTGTTTAGCCGAAACAATTGTCTGCCTAGATTGAAAACGGTTTTTACCTGTGAACATATATCCTTATCATTTTTTAGGAAAAATAAAACTTTGTAAAATATCTCTAGTCACGCACTATAGAGCTATAACATACTTTATGTTATAAGATAATCCTACATTTGAAAAATGTAGAATTAAAACACACACACACACACCATATATATATATATATATATATATATATATATATATATATATATATCAGGGCCGGTGAGACAGTTATAAAAGTGTGGGGTTCTCCTAAAAAGTGGGGGGGGGCGGTTAAACACATGCATATCAACTTAATTATTGATGACCGTAAAGTGTGGGGGGGGGGGGCACAAGCTAAAAAGTTAGGGGGCTTGCCGCCGCCCATGTATATATAGTGCCTAACCAAAGCAAACAGTAAGGTTAGCTCAGCAGTGGAAAATTGCTATTTTGCTTCAAACGTACATGTGTTCTGTACAAAACTAATTTGATTTATCATTTTCAATGTAGTTGCAGTGCCGACTACATTGGTAGAACGGTGTTGAGATTAGACAACAGAGTACAGCAACACATTCCTAGTAAAATAAGGAATGGAACCTTCTGGTCAACGGATGTTCTAAAAAAAACATACGGGTCTTCTATAACCGACCATTTGATTAAAAAACCCGTTGTGTGCAACGAACTTCAGCATTGACTCATTTACCATTTTGAGTCGTTCTTACTCCATTTTCCACCATAAAATTTTGGAGACTATCCATGTACGTCTCAAACGGCCCTCCCTCTGTAAACAGGAGTGTCTATTGGTGTTGAGTGTGATTAGTCTCTAAGATACATCCCGTATTGTAAATAACATAACGTTCTCTTTGTTTTTAATATATACTTTACTTCTGTTTTTTCTTTTCTCTACATTCTCCCCTTTTAAAATCTCACGATACAACTGTCGTTAAGTGTGGGCGAAACCGGTCGGCTTGTACATTTTTTTCTCTCGTATCTTTTAATCATGAAAGATAAAACATGTCTTCCCTTCATAATTGCTCTAATAAAATTCTGTACCCCCCCCAAAAAAAAATTATATATATATATATATATATATATATATATATATATATATATATATATATATCCCCGTGTTAATATTAGATGCTTACGTTAAGGTCTCCTGTTTTTGTTTCACTGTTAGATACTTAATCTCCCTTTTTATTCTATTTACTTACTATTATATATTTTATTTATTTAAGAATTTTCCAACGAATGTTAAGTCTGCACTATTTTGGATTTAGTTAGTTTCTCTGGGAATTTAAACTGCATTTTCCTTTTTTTTGTCTTTTTGTTTAAAATAATTCAAAGCTTCTTTAGACTATATATATATATATACAGAGAGAGAGAGAGAGAGAGAGGGAGAGAGAGAGGGGAGTTCAGACCTGAAAGATAACAGGTGACTTGGATCTGGCTTTTTGAATCTTGCGACCAGCAGAACAGTCATCCAACACACTGATGATTTCCGGAAAAGGATGAAACACATGTACATGTGGATAAGAATTAAAAATATTTATCATAATATTGTTTATAGCCACTTTAATGCAGGATGGTCCCTTTAAGAGGATAAAAAATAGACTGCCACATTCATGCATAATACGAGATTCCATACAATTGGGTTGTTGAACACTGTTGTAACAGCCTACTGGATATGTCTGATTGTATAGACATAAATAGACTTTAATTCTCTTCATTCGCCATCCCTGTTTGGTTGGCTACATCAATAGAGATGTTCAGACTTGAAAGTTAAAAGGTAAAAGGTTACTTGGGTCTGGGGTTCCAATCGTGCGACCGGCATAACAGTCATTCTACATACTGATGATCCCCAGAAAAGGATGAAACACATGTGTATGTGGATAAAAATTAAAATATTTATCATAATATTGTTTATAGCCCTATAATGCAGCCTTAAATAGAAGTAAAAATAGGCTGCTAATTAGGGCACACACCGCGGCCAACAAGTGAGTAAAATCCTCCTAAATAAATATTACGAAATTAAATTTCACCATAATGGATTAAACAAGTCAACCATTTTTTTCTTTTGCTAAATTGTAAATTAAAAATATAGCTCCCTACTCCTGGAACACACACACCTCGGACACGTTAACAGGTTAATGAATATACCCCCAACAAACATTACAAAATTAAATTCCACCATAATGCATTTCGGTTCATTCGTAAACAAGTCAGCTGTTTATTTCGTTTATTGAATTGTTAAATTGTAATTTTAAAACAAAGTCCACCTCAGAACAGCCACACACACACATACACACACCGCAACCAAGAAAACATGTAAGTGAGTATCCCTCACCTGCAAATAATCTCTTAGAAATCTTATTTAAAAATGACTTAATTATTATCCGTATGAAGTTATGCTATTTATCGCATAGAGTAAGATTAAAACGCCAAATTCAGTTATTTAATTACCTCCTACAGCAGTAAGATGTGACACAAGATCGGAAAGTGGGATTTGATAAGTCAGCAGCCTAGAGGAAGAGCACCTATGCCCCTTAAAATTGATGGGCAACCCCGGTAGAAGCGCCTCAGGCGATTAGCAATAAACTGACCCCTTCCTAAAGTGTGAGAAGGCAAAGCCTGGGAGGGTGGACCTCCTAGAACTAAACAGAACAGACCCACAGACCGGCGTCATCAAGCCCCGAAGGTCAAGACGGTACCGGTCTATAGGGTGTAGTATCCATCGGAACAGATACTACACTTTGATCTTAGCCAATATTCACAATAGGACAACTGCTTTGTAATATACTAATCATTTGTCTGCAATCGACGTTGTAAGATTAACTAATTTGCATATTGCTTTGTGAAATGGCCTTTCATTAATTAATCATTCGTTTTCATTGTTTTATGATTTAATCATTGTTTCTATTTTAATACAACACATACTTCCATTTAGGAGTATTTTATACCGTGAATAAAGGCTTAGAATTTTGGGTGAAAACAGTCGGTCAAGTCCTTTCTATTCAATTTATTTCTGAGAGTTTCAATTCGTGGTTTCTTCAATTTTTCTCGTTTTTTATTAATATAGAAATAAAGGTGCAAAAATATTGGAAATCTTTGGAAATTTTAAAAATTCACTGTCACATCAGGTGACATCACCCGTAACAGGTGTCAGAAAACAAAAAAAAAATATTTGCCTCATTTCTTAAGAGTCGTTCTGCATAATGTTTTCATTGGCTGTTCAGTTTTCGTACGGACGCCATCTTAGTTAATCATTTTGTTTTTAAACTGCTTACAAACTGCTGAGAAAATTAATTACAGGTTTCTTTTGCTTTTATTTAGTTTGTAAAATCGATTATTTATTTCAAACAATATTATCTCTCTTATAAACATATTATTAACCATGCTGATTTTTTTCTTTCTGCCAAGTTATTATTATTTCTTTTTAGATTTCAGAAAGTTAAAATTAATTATTACGGTATCGTTTGATCATTAATTATTATTTTAACCAAATTGCTATAAAGCTATAACTAACTTTCTTAAGGTAATGTTGTTTTCATATCTAATTATAAAATGATTAGATGTAAATAACTTGTTATACATAGCAGTTTCAGTGAATGCTGTTTTTATGTATCGACCCTTGCTTGGATAAAAAGCACACGTAAGCAGTTTCTTACAATCTCACCTCTCGGGCGCTGGCTTTTCAACCCCCACTTTCCGACCCGACCTTGGGTCACATCTTACTTGTGGGAGTAGGATAAAATTGGCCTTGTGCCTAACTCCTGGAGAGGAGTAAATAAAAATCAATCATAGCACATCGAATGGTCGGCCTCTTGGCTAAGATCAAAGTGTAGTATCTGTTCCGATGGATACTGAACGCCTGTCCTGTGCAGTTCTAGGAGGTCCACCCTCCCAGGCTTCGCCTCCCCTCTTTGGGGAGGA
Organism: Sepiola atlantica; assembly: GCA_963556195.1. Taxonomy (NCBI): domain Eukaryota; kingdom Metazoa; phylum Mollusca; class Cephalopoda; order Sepiida; family Sepiolidae; genus Sepiola; species Sepiola atlantica. Next base: position 37,648,736 of record OY744526.1, read on the forward strand.
GTAAGTTTATTGCTTACTGTCTGAGGCGCCCCTACCGGGGAATGCCGACGGGGCTGCCCAGGCAATTTTTAAATGGCCAGAGTGCTCACCTCTCGAGCGCTGGCTTTTAACCCCACTTGCTCGACCCGATCTTGGGTCACATCTTACTTGTGGGAGTAAGATAAAACTGGCCTTGTGCCTAACTCCGCGAGGAGTAAATAAAAAAAATAAAAAAAAAAAATCAATCATAGCAAAATAAATATTCAGTCCTGAAATTTTGCGTGTGCTATAAAAACATAAACACAACGTTTTTCTGTCTCTTTCATATTTTCTTCCAGAGACAACACACGTGTGCATGACATAATCCTTGCCTACCCCCTGGAGTGAACTGCTTTTGGCAAGCAGCACACACATAACAAGAGACTTTCATGAACTACTAAACATAGCAATAGCAAATACACACCACTCACCGAACACACATAGACACAAGTTCGCACATACACTCTCACTTGTAAAATATGCACACTAATACACACACACACATCTTCATGCCTATCCCATTTACACAAACATAAACTCACGTGACATCAGCCGAAATGAGCATGTGTACTTAATTTCTTCTTACAAGAAAAAACACCTTATTTCACCTGAGAACGTTTTTGGACTCTTTGAACTCTCATCCATTGCCGGACTCTTTATCTTTCATTGTCTTAACAAGTTGTCGAATAAAATTACTTAATTTTGTATGGATAGACTTTGTCACTCTTCCTTTTGGTGTTGCCTTTCCCTTCTACAAGCTTCCAAAGTTTTCAGTTATAAATGTATGGAACTGTTAAGACAATATTCAATTTCTATTCAACAGTTTTAATACTTCAAAATTATTTGAAAGTTACGAAGTAACAGGGTTACGAAGGGACAGAGTTATGAAGGAACAGGGTTACAAAGAGACAGGGTTACAAAAAGACAGGGTTACAAAAGGACAGTGTTACCACGGGACAGATTTATGATGGAACAAGGTTAAAAAGGGACAGGGTTACGAAGGCTTGAACTTAAAACACTAAGTTACAGCAAGTTACTCTATACTCTGAAACTACTTAGTTTTGGCTAGGATCAAAGTGTGGTATCTGTTCTGATGGATACTGCACCCCATACTGGTGTTGTCTTGGCCTTCGGGTCTTGATTTACGCCGGTCAATGGGTCTGTCCTGTGCAGTTCTGGGAGGTCCACCTTCCTAGGCTTTGCCTCCCCTCTTTCGGGAGGAGTAAGTTTATTGCTTACTGCCTGAGGCGCCCCTACCTACCGGGGAATGCCGACGGGACTGCCTAGGCAATTTTTAAACCCCACTTTCCCGACTTTGGGTCACATCTTACTTGTGGGAGTAAGATAAAAACTGGCCTTGTGCCTAACTCCTGGAGAGGAGTAAATCAATACTTAGTTTTAATGATAGCATCTTTTGGTAAACAAAAACAAAAATATATTCTGATTTTATATTGCAGGATATTAAGTAATTTCTGCATTTACTCATTTATTTTGTAACATCGATTAATTTTGTTAAAATCACCAGCAAACAAATTAGCGCCTGGTTATGATGTAAACATGAAACACATGATTGCAGTAAGACTTTGGGCTCATGTTAGAGTCGGTTAAGCAGACAGCCATTAATTAAGAAGAAATAGAGAGATGCTGATATTTGTTACTAGTTTATACGTGGTCTTTGAGTGGGGTGGGTACAATAGAGGGGTATGTCAATTTCAATCTTTACCTAGCTTCTATCACTTTATAGCTCATATAAAAGAAAAATATTTATAGAATTTCGTGGAAAAAATATGCTACTTTGTATTTACATGAGAAAGTAACAAACTATGATGAATATATTTACATATTGTTTTTTATTGGTAAAAAACATTAGAAATTGTTTTTAAGCAAAAATGATTTGCTTTGAGCTAATGTCGAATACGCTTCATGTCTATTATTTGCGGATTACTAAAAAAGATTACTTATTTATGTAATGTTTGTTATGTTATTATGTTAATTTCTTTAAATTCATAAATCATGTATCCCGTGAAAAAGAAATTCTCTAGACTTACGTGAAACTCGAACCCGGGTATTAACATCATAAAAACTACTGCCTTAGTAATGTATATTCTGCCTATCCTTTTTCTGTCGACAATTCATGTTTCTATTTGTGTGCGAACAAACTCCAGAAATACCATAACTTTTTAATAATAGATTATTCAAAAAACAAACAAAATTGATTGCAAAAAAGATGGAAATATACGTCTCTCTTTCTTTCTCTTTCTCCTCTCTCTCTCTCTTTCTCTCTTTCTCTCTCTCTCTCTCTCTTAAGAGAGTGCAAACACGAAATATTAATGGAAGAAACAATTATCCGACTGTTTAGTAAAAACAAAATTGATTGAGAAAAATAGTGCATGCAGGTCAGAAAAAGTACTCCCATCCCCTTCCCCAAACAACAACAAAAAAATACATTCTGATTTTACATTGGCAGATAAATAATTTCTGCATTTACTTATGTCTTTAGTAACGTTGATTTATTTCCTGAGGATCACTAACAAACAAATTAGTGCATAGGAGGGGAGGTCTAGCCGCTTACAAAATTAATAAAAAGGAATAATCTCACAAGTGTTCGATTTCAGATAATCATTTATATTTTTTAAATAAATATTAACATATTTATTTCTTAAAACTACTTAATATCATAATAAGACGTAAACTAATCTGACTTCTGACAACTATTTAAAATGCTGTCGTCATGCAATGTTCAAAGCGGCCTTTCGTGTCTATCTCTTACTTATTCTTACTGTATAGTGGATCATTCTTATGGTGAGTACAAAGATTAGAGAATTATTAATTTCTATTGGATTATAAACTATAATAAGGAATATTAAAACTCATCTTTGTTATTATCCTATTTAGAAACTATATATTTGTAAATATTGACTTTAATTAGATCTGTTTTAATCTGGGTTATGTTCCGGCTAATATGTTCTCACCCTTGCAACATCATCATCATATTCGGTTTAACGTCATTTTGACATGCTAGCATATGCTGGACTGCTTATAGAAATTGACTTGTAAACTAATCTATCAGTAGCCAGGTCTTTATTTATCCAACTTTCTTTAAAGTCTCTCCTTATCATTTCCTCTAATGTTTTTCTTGGCCTTCCCCTGTGAACTGATCCTTCTACCTCAATTGTTCTACATCTACTAACCCAAGAAGTCTCACATATTCTTTCAGTGTAGCCATAGTATCGAGGTCTTCAGTTCTGCATACATCTCCCTATATTGTCCATATTTAATTTTCCTCTGAGGTTAGCAGATCTAATCCTGTCTTTAACACTCACATTACACATCCATCATATCATTCTCATATCATTTCTCTCCATGCAAGGAATGCCCTCACCTCTCACTGGTCAGCTTTCAATTCCATTGACCATCACACTGCATACACATGCCTGATAGGCTCTTCCCGGTTTAAATTTAACTTTTTTTTAAAATTGAAGATTAATAATTACAGAAAGGACAAAATAAAAATAAGAATATGAGGATTACGCCTGGAAGCCTGAGTTTTTTTAGTTATTAATTTTTCCGGGCATTGTCTTGAACTGTCAAGCGGAAAAGGGATTTGTTAAAGAAAAAAAATAACAAGATAAAGATTCCCGGACAACTCAAAGATAATGAATAGTGCAGTATAAAAAGTGGGTTTTTACCTTTCCCAACAATAGATCCAATTGAATTTGAACTCGGTATGGTTAATTCTACAGCCGACGACTGCAACAAGTATGCCAATCACGTACTCCACTCCAATGGTTGTGTCCAGTCATCCCTGACCAAAAATAACAAGTGGATTTCGAATATATGGCCATTCTTTTCTATTTGATGTTCCTTGTATCATCGAATCATCGAATGATGATACCAATCAGTCCGACAGTTGTTTTGTTGCTATCAGACTGTTGTTCTGTTCAATCCTAGGAGGTCCACCCTACCAGGCTGTACGTCATCTCTGAGAAAAGGAGTTAGTTTATTAATAATCGCCTGAGGCTCCCCTACCGAGAATGCCAACAGGGATGCTGAAGCATTTTTTGTAAGCCAGAGTACATTGATCCTAGTACACCGGCTTCTCAAAACTACACCTGTCATCGTGTCTAACCTCCTGACGAGGAGATAAATAATATGTTCCTTGTTTCTTTTCTTATCTACTAGTAGGACTACACGGCGTTGCCCGGTGGCATGATTAACAAAATAGAAGAGTAAAAAAATGGTGTGTCTAACATCTTTATTTTAAAACTTTCCTCTCTTTCTGTCTCTTTTACTTTACCTCTCCCTCCAACTACCCCCTCCTCTTGCTCTCTCTTTCTGTCTCTCTCTCTCTGTCTCTCTCTCTCTACTTACCTATCTTTTTGTCTACCTCGCTCTCTCTCTCTCTTTCTCTCTTTCTCTCTCTCTCTCTCTCTCTCTCTCTCTGTCTCTGGCAACTGTTTCAATATAATAGACAGAAAGAAAAAAAGAACGATGCAAGATAAAAAAAGATAACTGACTAACTGCTGTTTGAGCTAGTTTCAGTGTTGTTTTCGAAACAATACTAGTAAGAATGAAAAAAGTATTTTTCTGTCCCCACCGTAATCACTAATTTGATCCCTGGTGAGCCCCAAAGTAATGAGTATTGCAGTATTTTTTTTACCATAACAAGGTCGGGGTCACACTGAATGTAATAATGTAAGGTTTGTAAGTGTATCTTGTGTAGTTTCTGACTTTTAGTCGAACACACACACACATGCACACAGAAAAACGAATTTTCTTTATATAATAGATAATATTCTCTTTCTTCACACACCCAGTTTTCCCGCTCGAAACAGCCAAGGAATCGATAGTTCTTCTTCTCTTTATTTAAACATCAAGGGATGAACCACTCGTTCTGGAATCTGTATTTGAATTGAATCAAATTATCAAGATGGAAAAAAGTAGAAATCATTTTGAGTGATAATCCCAAAAGACATGCAAGCAAGAATAACGCATTAAAATAATCTACTTTACATCTGTGTCGAAAAGAAATTTCTCTCTCTGCATATAGACTTCATGTATTCTGTTTTCGTTTCTCTTTGCTAAACCACAATGTCTGCAATTCTAACCTTTGTCACTCAATTCTGAAACCACTTTAACCCTATTATACCCTTTCATATGGTCGAACTTAAAGTTATGCAATGTTGTGGTGGGCAATTTGTACTGTTATTATGGTGGGTGGCCCAATCATCTAGCATGATGTTTCATCATAGAAACTCGGGGGTCTTAATCTTGTACAGTGTTGCAACTGCCTACAATGGTATGGACATGTTGACGAAGCCCTGGTTGGATAAAGAGATGTACACACATAACAATTGAGGGTAAGCGGTGAAAAGGCAGGCCGAGTAAGACTTGGACTGACTCAGTCAAAGATGACCTCAAGCAATGGCACATCGAAACCAACGTCAACGATAGAATTGCATGAGAAAATCGCTTTGTGCCACCATGGCCAACGTGCAACTCACATCTGATTTGGATGAGACATGTTTAATGAAGAAGAAGAAGAAGAAGAAGAAGAAGAAGAAACTAAGACAAATGTGGCGAACTATCCAATTTTGGCTTCTGATAGTTGCGAACACAGACTGGGTGAAATTTCATTGGTCGAGCTGTTTTGTCACATGACTAATTGGAATGAGATTTGCGATGAAATATATTTCTAATAAAAAAATTATGATTAGAGAGTTGAGATCTAGATACAAGAAGAAGAAAGTTGATAAACTTGACTCGCCCACCATCGAACACCTCAGTAGGAAATAGGAGCTCATTTTACGTTAAATTTATGTGTGAAACTGATTCCCCACTCTAAATTCTTAATTAATTGTTGTTGTTCTTTTCTGAGTGATAATTGTTCTTCTTTTCTGAGTGTTCACACAAGCAAGTACAATCTCAAATTTTAGGTGGGGGATTGTGGTGATTTAGCGGTGATCGGACAAAAGCTCACCAAAATAATTTAAACTCGGCCAAAAGATTACCAACGAAAAAAAAAAATTAATTTTTAAAAATTAAAAAAAAAAAGTTTTCTATTTAATTTTTTTATAATTATCAAGAAATGTTTATCAATAAAAAAATTTTCTTAACAAAAATGTTTTTATTTCATTTTTAAACATTTTTCCGCTACTTTTTAAATACTGCATGCTTATGAAATTATCAGTGCTGGTTTTCTTTTGTTTTTTTCACCAATTCGCAATTATAACTTTTTGTTGTGAAATAAAAATAAGGTATTATTAGAGCTCTGCACCCTATGATTATTCACCCTAAAAGAAAAATGGGATTCTCCGTTTTTTAGGTGATTACATGCAAACAGCCCGAAAAACGTAGTGGTAAACATAAAATAAAACAACAAAAATCAGTTTCGCATATAAATTTAACGTAAAATGATCACCCCTTTCGGACGAGACAGCGTTTTAAGGACATGTAACCAATTTTGTTTGTTTTAAATATTGACCATGTTATTTTTCCTGCTAAAACTTTAGTATAAAATATGTCATTGTTAAAAGTCATAAAACATATGCCTGCTCTCTACTACTAATCCTAAGTCCGGATGTTAATACAAAAAGTAAAAAAATAAATAAAGCGATTATGTGTTGTTTTGTGACTTTGCCGGACGGACCCTAAGTCAGTTAGTGGTAAAAAATGTAGTCAACTGCTCTAAACAGTTACAATTACCCGGAAATGGAGGGTTATTTTCCGTAAAATTTATATGCGCAACTAGCCCCCCACTCTAAATTTTAAAATAATTGTTTGTTCTTTTTCAGAGTGGTCACACATAATCGCCTAAAAAAGTAGAATATCATGGGGGGGTACTTTTAAATGTAGATATAATTTCTTTTTTAATTTGACAAACTTCTAAATGTTTTTCCTTTACCCAAGATTTTGATAAACTTATCGTGAGATTATCATCTATAATTTTCACTTGTGCCAAAACAGAAAAAATACAATAAAACATTAATTATTTCAGAGGATATATATGTGGTAGCCAGACAACAGCTAGGGTCAGGGCAGAGCCAGCAAAATAAAAAAGACTTGTCCAGAGCGTTTTAAATCTTTTAATACTCAACTGTGAACTCTCTGAAAGGTGTCATATAGACGGTTAGCAAATAGGTGCGAAAACAAATTTGAACATTTCATAAGGTTTATTAGAGAATAGACATAAGTAAATTTTAGAATATTTACTTTGTTTACCATAATTTACCAATAAAAAAAAAATTAGACTCAGAAGGGCAATGCTAAATCTGAGAATGGGATTCCTAACCTGCGGCTCTTAGTCTTATGTTGTAAATAAACAATCTTCTAATAAATAAATACATTGTGTTTGTTTCATTTTTTATTGTCAAGAAAACAAATTAAATGAATCCTTTTTCGACTCGGAAATAAGGCTAAAATTTTTCCTATTCTGATAGCAATTCCCATACCCGGAAAAGTTCTAATTTTTCCAATTAATCGTCCAAAAACTAGTTTAAAGTTTAACAAGTGAAAGACCGTAATAAAACGTTACTAAAGAAGAGAAAAAAAGAAGAAAAGGAAAATATGGGTACAAGAAAAAACTATTAATTTTATGTAAATAGTGATGGAACTGTAAAAATCTTTAAACAGCTCCAAAAGAACAATACAGTTCTTTTGTCTACATAAAGATGGCTGTAATAGTAATATAGATGAATTCTGAAGCTGTGAAATAGAACGAAGAACAGGCATTACTAAGAATTTACAAACTATTTTTAGTGTAGGCAGATGAACAATTTTTTTTTTTCATGGAAATCGCTTCAGACAAGGCATGAAGCCAATCGATGTAAGGAGCTAAAAAAAAAAATACTACTTCAAGGTCAAAAATTAGCCAACGATAAGTGTTAAAATGGGTAGATTCCAACCAGAAAACAGCAATTCTACCCCCTTTGTCAGAAACATCGCTCATGGAATGTGAGGACTAAAGGACAAAATAAGGGAAACGAGAGTTACGAGACTGGCGAAAGTAAACCCAAGGTCCAGTCTCTACTCTCTGATTAGACTTGTATATTAACTGTCTATAAATGACCGAGTCTACATACGAAATTTGTTTTCACCAAGGAACCGTATCAATCCAAGAATGTTCTGGATAATAGGCAGAGGTGGTTCTGGCCTAGTCGATGCGAGGCTGCGGTCGCCCACCAACAGAAACGATGAATAATACATCTTATATTCTCTTAAATCGTTGCATCAAATGAAAAATGAGATTATAAAGCAAGTATATATTTTGTGATATTTAAATAAGATGGTATAATAAATATAAGTTTCAAACCATTATGAATAAAAAAGTAATTAAAAGTGCCACATAGACAATCAGTAATATCAAAAATGGTAATAGAAAAGAGATTGATCCTTTTGTAAGGTCCATAAGAATAGATTTCATATCTAAACGAGATATACCTACCCGCTGTTGCTCGGGAATTGTTTTACTTCAGTTTTGTTAATCTTTTTATCTAAAACTATATCGTTTTTATTTTTTTACAAGATCATCATCATTTGTTTTAAATAGGATTTTGAAAGTTAAATTTAATTATTATGGTATCGTTTAGTCAATAAATCATAAATCATTTACCAAATGTTATAATACTATGACTAATTGTGTTATGGTAACGTTGTTATAATAACTATTTATAAAATTATTGAATGTAAATAGCTTCTTAAACTTTCAATCTTTTAATACATGTAGATTTGCTAAGAATTTAAAGCTTCAGAAATGACTTTCTATTCGGCAGTTTAAAATTCCTTCCAAATTTCGAACATTCTCGCAGTGATTCATTCTTTTGTTTTCAACTATTAACAAAGGATTAAAATGTCTGACTTGTTTACGAAGAAATCGAAATGCATTCTGGTGGATTTAATTTCATAATTAAATTGTTTTTTAAATAGGATTTTAAAAATTTCGTTTTATTTTATTATTGCATTTTTGATTTCAATAAATAACCGATTAATAGTTAATAAAAAAAAAAATAATTCAATGTGTAATTATCACAGTTGTTTTGATGTGAGATCAATTTATTCATTGATAAATAACAATTAAATAATTGAACTATTTATATTATATTGATTATTTCTGACTACTGTTTTTATCTTGGATGTTATTCTCACAGCGTTCGACCTTCTTCAAATCCATCTTGTCGAACTCGGGGATCTTTATGTCTAACCCGACAATCTGTACGCAATTTTGAACTGAATCCTTTATTTAATCCACGGGGGTAGATTGCTCTCATTCTATCAGCAGAAGTCTTAAGTAATTCTTAATTATATTCCATGAAAAAGTGCCAGTATACTGAAATCATATGCCCTTAATAGGGTTAAGATGAACATTCATATACACTAAATGTACAAAAGCAAGGAAATTCCCAAATTGTTACACTTTTATTGTCATTAATTAAGAGTGTGACTACATATCAACCAAACCATTTCATTATCACATCACTACAGTATAAATCTCTATGCATGAGTGGATGAAGTGTGTGAGATGCGCTGAAGAAAAATTCCTACCAGTAAAATACATAGCCCTGTTGTGATCGCATACCCTTAATGACAATAAAAGTGTAAATATTTGGGAATTTTCTTGCTTTTGTACATTTAGTGTATATGAATTTTCATATGATTTCAGTATACTGGCATTTATCATGGAATGTCACTACTTTTGTAAAGGCTATGCCTCAATGCAATGGTCATTTTTAAGGTTTTTAAAAATTTTCTGGAAAACTAAGGTATATGGTAAACTAAAATTAAAATGGCATCAACTAGACCCTAGAATGTCTATCTCTGCCAACAATCAGCTGAATCTATCAAATAGTTGATGAGATACAGGGTGGCACATACGTACGTACGTACGTACGCACGTACGTACATACAGATAACATGATTTCATGATTGAACTTTCTGGATCTCTGGGTTGCCTTGACTAATGATGCTGAAATTCTACACACTTATAGAACCTATCCAATAAAAATGTTGTGCAAAGTTTTAACTAATTTGGTTTATTGGTTTTTTGAGTTATGATTGATCAAAGAAATGAGATTTCCAGCATAGGCCGTTTTTGAAGTCTATTAAGGGATAGAGCGCTCTCGCGCCTCCCTTGATTCTTAGTATCACTCATACTGAGGATTGAACCTTAAACCTTCAAAAGACTATCACTGATTATTACTTAGTCCTTTATCTGTTGCGCCACGGGTTCATGTTCAAGGGTTCAGTTTGAAATTCTTTACAAATTTCAGAGTTCGACATGAAGATTTCCGGATTTGACAAGATGCCTCTGAAGAAGTCCGGAGGTTACATCAGCCGAAATGTCGTGAGAATAATATCTCAGATGAGAACAGGAATCCGAATAATCCAAAGTATCAATTGTCATCTCAAAAAATTCCAAAACATAATTGAATATTTGTCGTTTTTTGTTTTTTAATTTTTAATTCACACTGAAATTCAATTGGGATAAACCCTATACTACCAAGGAGTTCGACGCTCCCCCTCCACGACAAGCACCTAAGAGAGGTCTCTCAGTCCATCTAAACATGCTGCACAAGAAGCTCCAAACTTACTTTAATAACTAACCATTTCAAATTTTTTTTATTGCACTTGTACCCTCTCAACGTAAATCCCCCGACAAACCTGACTAGCAACAAAATCCCACCCCTTCACTGTAGAGGTCCCCAGATGCCGGAAAACTTTCTACTCTAATATCTTCTTTCCTCGGACCACTTGTCTTTGGAATGTGCTCCCTGTTTTCCCGACTGGACTAACATGCAGAAATTTAAATGTAATGTGAACAAACATCTTGCTGCCTAATTCCCCACTCAGGATGCCCCTATAAATCTGACCCCTTATGTCTTAGTGGAAATGTGCTTTGTTTAAGGTAAATAAAAGTTTTTTTTTTAAATGCAGTCAACAAGATGAGCGGATATTTTCGGCCAAAAAAAGCCACAAAAATCTAATCAATAACAAATCTGACCTTTTCTTTGTCTAGAGTTTCAGTACTAAAATGAGGTGAAAAGTGTTTTTTCTGACATGAAAATGGTCGGCTTTCAGCAAAAGTGTCACGATAATGATTTTTAAATATTTTGAGTTAAGATTCAAAAGCGTCGATAAGGTCAGTGGAAAAAGAAACTGAAACAGCGATTAGGAATTGGTCGTATCAGGACTGTGGATGCTATGGATGAAGCGAAAGAGTTGCACAAGATTCATCATCATCATCATCATCATCATCATCATACTCATCATAATCGTTTTAAGGTCCATTTTACATGATGACTTGCATTAGAAGCTTTTAGAAATTGACTTCCGAATTAACCTATCTCTGGCCAGGTCTTTATTTATCCATCTTTCTTTCAAGTCCCTTTTTATGACTTACTCCGATATTTTACTTGGCCTTTCCCTGTGAACTAAACCTGCTACCTTAACTGTTCTACATCTACTAACCCAAGAACTCTCTACTATTCTTTCATCGTCCAGTTTTAATCTTCCATGGACGTCATCAGAACTAAGCGTGTCTTTAAGACTCACATTACACATCCATCGTATCATTCTCATATTATTTCAAAATTCATGCAAAAATCTTCCAACCAAAATCTGAACACATAACAAATAAAAATTATCTGGCCTTAGTAGTAGTATCTGTTCTGAAATTACACTTCATCTGTTCTGAAATTACACTTTATCTGTTCTGAAATTACACTTCATCTGTTCTGTCGTCAGTCGGTGAAGGAGATATCTTTCTAGACGAAGACAATTTCTTATTTTGTTCTAATCCAGAGTACCCCTTTTTAAGGAGCTTGATTTACTTCGCATTAAAAAGTTACCTTGTGTTTAAATCTGCTCTCGTGGGGAGACAAGTAAATAAGAAGAAAGCGAGACAGGAGGTGATGTAAAGAAGAGGGACGTTGTTCCTCAATTAGGTTTCAGACACAAAATGAATTAACCAAACCTCTTTATAACAACAACGAAAAGGGTTTATTCACAAAGGTTACCTATACCGTTTGGTATACATAGAAAGAAACTTGGACAGTGTCTGAGAGAGGAAGAGGAAAGTAGGAAGTTCTTAGATCTGCCGGAGGTCTGTCAGCAACTATCTTCAGGCGAAGATAGTATTTGCTGTAAGCGTCCAGTGGACAGGGGCAGGAGAGAGAGTTAAAGAAGTGTTTCGTCATTGTTTGCCGGGGTTTCTCTGGGGGCTGCTCGTGATTCCCAAAGGGGCTAAAGTAGTTCTTCAGCCGACAGAAGGAATCAATGCACCATGCAGGCTGATTGGTCAGTGTGTGACCCACTCACTCAATGAGGACATGAAAAAGGGAAGCCCATGGACTGGACAGGGGGCGTATAATTCCCAGTTGTAGCATATAGTTAAACTCTGCCTTCGTCGCTTTTAGTTTCTCTGCAGGTAAACGATGAGGGCGTGAGAACACAGGAGCTCCTGTGGTCTCAATGTAGTGTTTTGTTGAGTGAGTTGGTTTGCTCACAACAAAATTCAAGTAAGTTAACTCCGGGTAGGAGTGTAGTAGGGTCTGGTATTAGTCATCGGTAGTGGCAATAAAAAGTACAAGGCTGATAGATGGGGTGTTGGATTTCAAACCAGAGACGGAAAGTACCGTATTAGCATCTATCAGCTGATGTCTACATATGTCCACTAGAAGGTTAATGTGGTGCAGAAAGTCAGAACTCAGAATAAGATAAGGTAAATCCATTACAGTAAATACCCACGTAAAATATTTGAGCAATTCCAAGTGCAAAGAACGAGAAATTTGACCGTATGTGGGAATAGGGGAGTGATTTACCCCTTGCAGTAAAATAGGCGACACTGGTGGTTTCTCAGTGAGGAGTTTGAAGGGCCAAATACTGCAGACGGCTCCTGTGTCAATCAAGCAACGTGCATGGGAGATGGAGTTCGTAAGAAAGAGTGCACGATTGTGTAGCTTCCGTGAAGACAGTGTTGTGCTCAGCTCTCCAGATATTAGTTTCTCTGGTTCATAAATGAACAAGGGTGTTTGCACGGCCGTGCATGAGTGCCAAAACGCCCGTGGTAGTAACGTAGAGAGAGGGGGGGTGAAAGTAAGAGATAGAGAGAAAGAATGATAGAAAGACAGGGAAGAGGGGAAGGAGAATGAGAGATAGGAGGGAGAGTCGATGGAGATAGGGGAGAGATAGGGAGATAGCAGGAGAGAGCAGAGAGGAAGAAGAGATAAGAGGGGAGGGGAGACGAGGAGGGGATAGAAATAAAGAGATGGATAGGAGAGATAGAGAGGGAGAATAGACAGAGCTAGAGAGAAAAAGAGGGAAAGAGATAGAAGTTTTTTTAAAAAAGATATTACACACACTTTTTAACTTTTCTATTTTGTTGTTCATACTCCCGGGAAACGCCGGGTAATCATGCTAGTCTTAAATAAAAAGCGAACTACTTATTTGCTTTCACTTCAATCTGCAATATTACTTTCCGACGCGATAACAAGTCTGCGTAACATAAAATTAGACTCTTATTTACATTTTATGAAGTTGAATGTTATGTCAAGAAGCACCGGCAGTTCTTTTAAATATTGATTATCCTTTTTTTTCTTCTTTCTATTTTGCCGTTGTTACAATCCAATTCCTCTTTCGGTGGAAGGGGGTGGAGGGGACTATGTAGCTTAGCAGATAACACTTTTACTAGTGCTTCCACAGACTCTTATATGTACGTAAATAAAATGAAATACTTTTTGTACACATGATACGACATATTGTCGTAGATGGAGATCAAGAATAAAAACGATTACTTTTAGTTTTTTAAGAAAACGTAGGGCTTCATCTTCCCCTACCATAGAAACGAGCTGTGATGGCGGCGTGGATTCTATGTGTATGTGTTTGCAGGCATAATACTTATGTCTGCCATTTTTTCATTAATCGAATATCTCTAAAAAAAAAAGATGAAATATGTATGTATATATATTTGTCAATTTACTTCCCAATGTTTATAAATGTGAAAGAGAGAAAGAGCGAAAAGGAGAGAGAGAGAGAGAGAGAGAGTGTGTGTGTGTATGGAGGCTTAGTAAGATATTGTATCTTAAAGAAAATGCTAAGATCTACCCTTACATTTAGATTGTTTAAAGAAATGTTTAAAAGAGTAAAAACATGGAAAAGCATTTATGAAAGTTAATGTTAGATAAGGCATGCATAAGTTGAAGGAAGAATAACACATAATTTAAAGGTAACACAAAATATTTATATATTTACAAATCTTACATGGTGGTAAAATGTTAGTTTGAAATGTTCGTTGGAAGTCAGTTCCAAGAATAGTAGTAAGCACATGTGTGCGACCATGTTTGTGTGTGTGTGTGTGTGTAGCCATGTGAGGCTTGGCGTTAGTACGTCGAAGTGTGTGAATGTGCGTGTGTGTTTAGTAGTAAGTGACGTGCATGGAACCACCTCTAGCCTCTAGCCCAAAAGCGAGGGACTAGAGAAAAGAGGGGAAAAACGACAAAGAGGCTGATTTTGTCACGGCTGCTGGTTTTATTTTGTTTAACCCTGGTTTGGCGGACGTAGTAGTAGACAATCACGTGATCAATATTTTTGGCGTTTTTAGCGCCTTTTTGCAAGACAGCTTGTGGGAGCCGATTTTTATGGCTAGTTTGGGCGTTTTGTTGTTGAAATGAATTTGTTATTGCTTTATGTGCCGGTATGATAACATATTAGGATGTCAATCCGATAAGAGAAAGAAATATCACAAGAGAAATAGAAAGAGAAAGAGAAAGGGAGGTCGCAAGAAAAATATAGAGAGAGAGAGAAGAAAGAAAGATAGAGTAAGAAAGAGGGATATCGCAAGAAAGTTACAAAGAGAGAGAAAGAGATAGCAAGAGAGATACAGCGAGAAGAAGAGATTGCAAGAGATAGAAAGAGAGAGATAGCAAGAGAGATAGAAAGAGAGAGAAAGGGTGTAATAGAGATCGAAAGAGAGGGGTCGCAAGAGTAATAGAAAAGGAGAGACAGAAAGAGTAGGAAAGAGAGAGAGAGCATTTTATCTCTCTTTTTGTCTTGGATTAAACAATATTATTCATGCTCATCAAACAAAAATGGGTAATCTTAGATGCGTCCATTCAAATTGCACGTTTAGTGATGCTATTTAAAACTTAGGCGTGACAGACAAATGGACAGACAGAGACTCTCAGAATAATGTATGGAAAAATATAAAAATTCCATTTCAAACTCAAGCGTGAGAGTGCTGTGAAAATGTTATTTAAAGCTAAAGCATGATAGACAGAGGAAAATGCTATTTAAAAATGAAACGCGACAGACAAACAAAAATAGAATTTCAAACAAAAGAATAACTGAGCTACTGACGGACAGAGCTTCTTAGAATGATGTTCCGAAGCATCTAAAATAAGAAGCGTCCATTTAATCTGCGCGTTTATCAATGAAAATCAAAGTGAAGCATGACAAACAGATCAAACAACTGATGGATATAGCCTCGCTTGAAGATGCGATGATACCTCTAACAATCACAAGTATACACATTTGTCAATGTAGCACCCGGTATATGTAAGATAGATAGATAGACAGATAGATAAAGAGAGAGGTGAGCTGAGGAAAGAGAGAGGTGAGCTGGAGAAAGAGAGAGAGAGATAGATAGATAGATAGATAGAGATAGAGAGATAGTGAAAGAGAGATAGTGAAAGAGAAAGAGAGAGAGAAAAAGAGAGAGATAAAGAGAAAGAAATAGAGAGCGAGAAAGAGAGAAAGAGAAAAAGAGAGAGATAGAGAAAGAGAGAGAGAGAGAAAGAGAGAGAAAGAGAGAGAGAGAGGGAAAGAGAGAGAGAGAGAGAAAAAGAGAGAGATATAGAGAGAGATAGAGAGAGAGAGAGGTCAACAAACATTTTATAATTTTTAGCTTGCTTTTCATAGCTTTTGGAGTCTTTCATACGAACATGCTTGATAGAAAGAGAGTAGAAACTGTACTTTCATTATTATGCTAAAAAGGGCTAAATAAATATTTTTATTTGAAGAAATTGTGAGGAAAAATATGTAAGAGATGAATGGATATTGGATGCACTTCAATTTTTCAGCCTGACTGGTGAATTTTTGAAGCACTAAGGAAGCTTCCTCATGAAAGTGGGTTACATTTTGTATATCATGAAAATGTATGTGCTTAAGATGGGCGGAAACAATTGTTTGCAAATAAAAGTGTTTTCGAGCATATATATATATTCTCTGAATAACTAAGGTGTTACATGATGCTAAATTAAGAGCTCTAGTTGTACAATATTGAGCTAGAAATTTATATGAATTATATATATATATATATATATATATATATATATTTATATATATTAGTATTTCATGTATCCACATAAAATTTTATAATTTTTTTATGTATCAATTTTCAGTATTTACTTCAACAGTGCTCGATACGTAAGTAGAGCTAGGTAGTAAGCTATGAAAATATATTTATGACAATTAAGCTACACAGAGGCTCCCGCGTTTCATCCTCCTGTAAGAATTTTCAGTCTAAAATGCATTTTAGCCTTACGATTCCCCCCGGGGATGAAACACGGGAACCTCTGTGTAGCTTAATTGCCATAAATATATTTTCATAGCTTACTATATATATATATGAGAGAGAGAGAGAGAGAGAGAGAGAGGGGGAGAGGGAGAGGGAGATGGACAGACAGACAGATAGATAGATAGATAGATAGATAGATAGATAGATAGATAGATAGATAGATAGATAGATAGATAGATAGATAGATAGATAGATAGATAGATAGATAGAGATAGATGGAGATATGATTGAGAGCACATTTTTCTTCTTCTCTTTTCGTCTCTGGTGAAAAGACTGATATTATTCCAAGACAGTGTAAATACACATAGAAAAGAAAAATAAGAGAAGAAACTGTGCTTTTCTTGTGTTCCTGGCACTTTTCTCTTAATAAATATGAGAATGTGTCAAAAAGGAAATAAAATTAATTAATTATTGCAGAAAACCAGGAAGCCATGCCTGGTCTCATATGTTTTAATTAGACTGAATAGTTCTTTATATGTCAAGAATTCTCAGGTTTTAGGGGCAGATGTCAAACTAAAAACATGACTTGTAATATTCACCTAAAACAAATTCTTTTTCTCTCACAAAAACATGCACAACACACACACATTATACATATATATATATATATATATATATATATATATATATATATATATATATATATATATATATATATATATATATATACTAGAAATATATATATATATATATATATATATATATATATACTAGAAAAATATAATTCTAAGAACGGGTAAAACGAATTCCCGAGCAAAAAAGTTGAGCACCACTTTTATTGCCCCCTTACGAAGATTAAAATCAAGATATAAGAA
This sequence comes from Sepiola atlantica, assembly GCA_963556195.1. Classification (NCBI taxonomy): domain Eukaryota; kingdom Metazoa; phylum Mollusca; class Cephalopoda; order Sepiida; family Sepiolidae; genus Sepiola; species Sepiola atlantica. The sequence goes on from OY744526.1 coordinate 37,666,136, forward strand.
TACTAAACCTTATGTTTAGAATTCTATTGTTATAATTTCACAAAAAATCGGAGGTATCTGAATTTTCACGAAGAGCTTCCATCCACTTTTTGTGTCTTTTATGTAAATACATTAAACTAAATATCACATACATTACGACCTCTTACGCATGTCAGCTATTTTCCAAAATGCATAATGATTGGTTAATTAGTTTAGGAAGCAATCCTGTATATACAAATATATAAGCATATACACATATCTAACTTCATATAAATAGAGTTAATGTTTGTAATAAAGAAATTGTTTGATATCTAACTAGCTGTGCTAACCCGGCGTTGCCGGGTCGTATATTTACCTGCAATTTGTTTTGTTTTTCCTTTTTAAACTATTGCAGGTTTTTTTTTTCTAAAATATTATTTTTTGTTCCAATCAAAAAGTAATTATGTATTGACATACGTAGAGTTACATCCTGTTTTGAATAATTCTGACCCAGACAAAGTATATTCAGGAAAGAATTAAATCGAATTACATTTTATTCTTCTTAAGAACATGCTATAACGATCCACAAGAAAAACTGATGAACCGGAATCAAATATTAATGTTGTGGAAAAAAATCTATCGATAACAAAAAAAAAACGATAAAGAGACTGGCTTTACTTTTTATATTAAATGACTAGTTAATTAAAAACTATAATTATTAATTGTAATCAATTATTAGTTATTATAAGTGGCATATAAGTATTTATAGTATTTTATTTTACTTCTTTACCCTGGCGCTTATATTATAAGTAATCTTCTGGAATTCACATTTTGTCTCAAGAATAATGCTAGAGATTTTTTAGGTGAACTAGTGTGATCTAAAATTAGTTGTGTGTATATGTTTATATATTTGTATGTACACGATTCACTCATAAACTAATTAACCGATCATTATAAGTTTTGGAACACACCTGTTAGGTTAAGGAGTGGTAATATAGGCTATATTTGATTTAATTTAGTTTTATGCAAATCGGGTGGTAATATAGGCTATATTTGATTTAATTTAGTTTTATGCAAATCGGGTAAAAAGAGGGTATGGTCCCTTTGTTAAAATTCCAATACCTCCGATTTTGGTTTGGTTGTTTTGGTTTATCGCATATCAATAGTTATTTAATACTGAATCCAGTCATTTTGGTTAAAGTTTGTATGCTTCAAGTTCTTTATATCTTCCAATATTTATTCATGGTTTGGTGGTTTTGCAGAAGAAAATTGTTGTTTTTGTTTTTGGGTTTGCAGAACATGATTGAGTTTTGCAAAGGGAAAGGAAAAAAACAATAACATCAATGTTTGGTGTATTTTTGTTCAGGAAGCCAGTATCTTCAGACAGCCTGATCTCATAGAACCAGTCTGATTTGGGCGAAATTATAACAATAGGTGTTAGATATAAAGTATAAATATTCCCCAAATTTCAGTTCTTTGGAGTATTTTAAAGGGTTGTAATGGGGATATTATGGAAACAACATCTAATTTGAAAAATCAAATATTTCAGATTTGCATTAAATTTTATCCATAGTCATTAGATATCAATTAAGCAATATTCCTTGAATTTCAATGTTTTCGTAAGACGCCTTAAGATTAAACCTTAAATTTTAGACATTTTCTAGAACCAAAATCATATAATGGATTTTGATCAAAATTGGATTAAGGATTCTAGACATAAGGTTTTGTAGCATTATAAATTGTTTTTAATCTTTGTGACATAAACATAGTGCAACACTGTTGGGTTCAAGGAATTTATTGTACCTGTCCTGAGACGGCTATTATTTAGTTATAAATAACTTTCTTATGCCATGAAACCTTTTGATTAAATTCCATGATTCCGTAAGAAATGGCGTGTTTCAGCTTATTCCAAGAGTTAGTGTTGCATGCTTATGTTTTGAATATCATTTTCGTCTCTCTGTTGTGTTTAAGTTTAAAATTACATTTAAGTCGATCTGTGAAGCTTTAATTTAAAATAGCATTTTCGTTCATCAATTTCGTTTCAAATATAATTTCCATCTGTCTATCATGATTAAGTTCGAAATAGCATTTTCATATGTCCATTACATTTATGTTTGGAATCATTTTTTGTCGGTCTATTATTTCAACTAAGATTTTTGGGTCATAAAACGCTTATGTTTGGAATAATATTTTCGAAGGTCTTCCACACTTACGTTTAAAATATCATTCTCATCAGTCTGCCAGGCTTCGTTTTTCTAGTTCTGTCACACTTACGTTTAAAATAATAGTTTTATCGAACTGCCAGGTTTCAGTTTGCAATAGCATTTTCCTTGTTTTGCACATTTAAGTTTGAAATTTTTATTGGTTTCTGACATTTAAGTCTAAAATAGCATTTTTATTGGTTTGAAATAGTCTTCGCATCAGTCTGCCATGATTACGTTTGAAATAGAATTTTAAGTTGCTTGTCACACTTAAGATTGAAATAGCATTTTCAGTGGCTTGTCACACTTAAGATTGAAATAGCATTTTGAGTGGCTTGTCACACTTAAGATTGAAATAGCATTTTGAGTGGCTTGTCACACTTAAGATTGAAATAGCATTTTCAGTGGCTTGTCACACTTAAGATTGAAATAGCATTTTGAGTGGCTTGTCACACTTAAGATTGAAATAGCATGTTGAGTGGCTTGTCACACTTAAGATTGAAATAGCATTTTCAGTGGCTTCTTACACTTAAGATTGAAATAGCATTTTCAGTGGCTGGTCAGACTTAAGATTGAAATAGCATTTTCAGTGGCTGGTCACACTTAAGATTGAAATAGCATTTTCAATGGCTGGTCACACTTAAGATTGAAATAGCATTTTGAGTGGCTTGTCACACTTAAGATTGAAATAGCATGTTGAGTGGCTTGTCACACTTAAGATTGAAATAGCATTTTCAGTGGCTTGTCACACTTAAGATTGAAATAGCATTTTCAGTGGCTTGTCACACTTAAGATTGAAATAGCATTTTCAGTGGCTTCTTACACTTAAGATTGAAATAGCATTTTCAGTGGCTGGTCAGACTTAAGATTGAAATAGCATTTTCAGTGGCTGGTCACACTTAAGATTGAAATAGCATTTTCAATGGCTGGTCACACTTAAGATTGAAATAGCATTTTGAGTGGCTTGTCACACTTAAGATTGAAATAGCATGTTGAGTGGCTTGTCACACTTAAGATTGAAATAGCATTTTCAGTGGCTTGTCACACTTAAGATTGAAATAGCATTTTCAGTGGCTTGTCACACTTAAGATTGAAATAGCATTTTCAGTGGCTTGTCACACTTAAGATTGAAATAGCATGTTGAGTGGCTTGTCACACTTAAGATTGAAATAGCATTTTCAGTGGCTTGTCAGACTTAAGATTGAAATAGCATTTTCAGTGGCTTCTTACACTTAAGATTGAAATAGCATTTTCAGTGGCTGGTCAGACTTAAGATTGAAATAGCATTTTCAGTGGCTGGTCACACTTAAGATTGAAATAGCATTTTCAATGGCTGGTCACACTTAAGATTGAAATAGCATTTTCAATGGCTTGTCACACTTAAGATTGAAATAGCATTTTGAGTGGCTTGTCACACTTAAGATTGAAATAGCATTTTCAGTGGCTGGTCAGACTTAAGATTGAAATAGCATTTTCAGTGGATTCTCCAACAGATTTAATGGGCGCATCTGGTAGATACTTGTTCTTGTTATTTTTCTGGCACTCATATGAAAACTTGCAGAGTTTGTTTTGAGATCCAATTTGGAATCAGGCAAAAACAATTTCGTTCTTGTTTGGCGCTTGTTTGTCTTTGAACGAATGAGGGCGTTGCATGATTTTTTATTCCTTCATTAAGTTCTAGTCTTGTTGGCTTATTTCACGTTTTCAGTTTTGGTTCTATAAAAACAAAATGTACAGTCGGTTCGTCTAAGACTTTTCTTGAATTGACAGGAAGCCAGTAATCTTACAAGGAAAAGATTTTATTTGGCTTAAGATCTTAGATTTGAACGTGTTTTTCAGGTCTTGTCTATGTAAAATTGATTGCATGGAATATATTTCAAATATATATATATATATATATATATATATATATATATATAACATAAAAACTAACTTACACTGTCTGAACAGATCCAATCCAAGCTAGCAGATCTTGCACGGACAAATGGCACGACCTCCTTTCATATAGAACCTGATAACAATAATCATTAAATAATGAAAACAATAATAATTAACTAAAGATACGCCGTTTTAATTATATATATATATATATATATATATATATATATATATATATATATATATATATATATATATATATATATAAGGTACTTAAGCTTTTTCTTTTTTATTTATTTATTTATTTATTTATTTTTTAAATGCAACTTTAATTCCTATTTAATTTTATTTCTAGCTACCATATCGCAGAATGGTTCTTGAATGTAGTGTTTAGATAGTATTATTATTATTATTATTATTATTATTATTATTATTATTATTATTATTATTATTATTATTATTACTAGTATTACTATTGTTATAAAGAATTTTATTTGAAATGCAAATTACCATATCACACGGTAGTCTTAAGGGTAGTATATTATTATTATTATTATTATTTGATTATTATTATTATTTATTTATGTATATATAAGTGAAATTTTAAGCTGAATTATTTCGACACTTGATTATTGGGGAAATGGTAGTTTGGTCAGTACCATTGGAGAGCCATGCATATTATAACTGTCCTGTTTTTAAATCTCCGAAACAGTTAAATGGTAAACAGCTGATGATCCCCGTGTTAATATTAGATGCTTACGTTAAGGTCTCCTGTTTTTGTTTCACTGTTAGATACTTAATCCCCCTTTTTATTTTATTTACTTACTATTATATTTTTTATTTATTTATAAATTTTCCAACAAACGTTAAGTCTGCACTATTTTGGATTTAGTTAGTTTCTCTAGGAATTTAAACTGCATTTTCCTTTTTTTTTTTTTGTCTTTTTGTTTAAAATAACTCAAAGCTTCTTTAGACTATATATATATATATATATATATATATATATATATATATATATATATATATATATATATATATATGTTTGAAACTCCCAGGATATATTAAATATTACAGATAAAAATAAGATAAATGATTAAATTAATCTACATTAAAATTCCTCCATTAAATTCAGTATTTTTTATGCAATTGCTAACGGGATTTATTTAAATCTTTTATCCTGTAGCAGTTACCTCCTCCTTTCAAAACATAACTACACCGGTTTGCCGGTAGGTGTCGCTTTTTCACCGACAGGTGGCACTGTAAAGCGACACCAGAGTTATCTGCCCTTCTGACTATAAAAGCCGTTGCAAACGGAAAATCCAGCTCTCTTCTTCACCAGCCTCGACAGGAGTACGCTGACACTAGCGTTCCGTTTCCCTCTTCTCTTCTGGTCAATTGGCCTCGGTAGAACGACGCTAATACACTAGCGTTTCGCATTACGCTTTTCTCTTTTTCTTTTCAACTAGCATAGGCATAACAACTACCAACACACGTGGTCAAACAACGGTAAGAGTTCTCAACTCATTTTCTTTGTGTACGACTTTCAAAGACTTTTCCTACGCCGGATTCATTTCTTCTTATACCTTTTCAAGAACTGTTTTTCCATCGACACACATGCATACATCACACACTTCACCATTCCACGTACACACACGTTCAATAAACGTTATTTGAACTACTTCATTTTGTTTGTTAATTATTACTCTGTCTTTGCATGCAACAATTGCTTGATTTACTGAACACGTTTATAATCGGCGGAACACCACTCGGTCCCGTAACAATCCTTAGAAATAAAATATTTCTTGTTCATTTTTAAACACAAACATTTTACGATTACTGATAAAAAGTATCAATTTTAACAGGACCAAAACCTACAGGAATTGAAACCTAATTTAAAAATGTTTAGATCTAAAATTCTTATCAAGTTAATTTTTGAACACATCATTCTGGGATTGAACACAATATTTTTATTTCACCACGTCAAAAATGCATTTCTTTAAGTTTTGTTTTTCAAACGCTAACAGGAAAGAATTTATGAGCACAAGTTTCTTGGCTTTTTGGCTAGGAACAAAGTGTAGTATCTGTTCTGATATTGCACTTAATCTACTCTGTCCTCGATCAGTGAAAGAGAAGTTCTTCTAGACTGAGGCAAGTTTTATTTTTGTTCCAATCAGGAGTGTCCCTTTATGAAGAGCTGGATTTTCCACACAGTAAAACCGGCTTTGTGTCTAACTTTTCCCTCGTGGAGAGGCAAGTAAATAGGAACATAATTATAAAACTAGACAAAACTAAGAATGCATTGGTCTGGCACATGTTAACATTAAACTATGAATTTAATACACAAAAATGTTTAATAATCTTGCACACAAAACTAAACTAAGACCACTCATTAAAGCTATAGTACGTCGCAACAGGAATAATATTTAATAACTTCTTGGCCTTCAAGATCAAAGTGTAGTATCTGTTCCGATGGATACTGCACTCCATAGACTGGTATCGTCTTGGCCTTCGGGGCTTGATTTACGCCGGTTTATCGGACGGTCCTGTGCAGTTGTAGGAGGTCCACCCTCCCAGGCTTTGCCTCCCCTTTTTGGGGAGGAGTAAGTTTATTGCTTACTGCCTGAGACGTCTTTCCAGGGAATGCCGACGGGGCTGCCCAGACAATTTTTTATAGCCAGAGTGCTCATCTTCTTGGGTGCTGGCTTTTCAAGTCCCACTTTCCCGACCCGGCCTTGGGTCACATCTTACCTTGTGGGAGTAAGATAAAACTGGCCTTGTGCCTAACCTCCTAGGGAGGTAAATAAAATAAAGTATACTGTATATAATGTAAGATTTCACACAATTTGATTCCCATATTTGTTATTTACTGTAGATTTCATGTTGATACAACGTTAAATATCTTACTTTAGATTTAGATAATTAGGTTTTATTTTCATGTTTAATTTATATAATATGCCTCATCAAAGTTTCGAGAGTTTGTAAGTCCTTTTACTTTTGTTTCAAATTATGATACCAAAATTATTACTTTTCTATTTATTTTATTAAAGAAAACGTTTGTCGTTGAAAATTATTTTTCAGTTTCAGCAAAAAAAATATTTTGTTTAAGTCCTGTTTTTAACAGTTAATAACAAGATTACTTTTTATTCTACACAATCATAACATCGAAACGGTGTAATTTATTATATTTAAGTCCTCGACTCACCTTCTAAATACTGAGCAACTCCATAAACATCATAAACTTTTAATAGTATATGGAAGGACGCAAACGTTTTACATTTTTTAAAACAACCTTCCTTTTACCTACCACTAACACTCCGAATGAAAATAGCCAGCCCCCTCCAAAAATACCACCTTCCTTAACTTTACCACTAACCTTAATTCCAGGTGGCAACATAATATCCCTCCCCCAAAAGTACAAAAACATCGTCACATCTAAGGTTTAACACAACAAAAAAAAACATTTAAATGTTGTGTGTTCAATATTGGGTATGCCAGCTTATCTTCTATTTAAAACTTAGACAAATCGATGTTATTTACTTAAAAACACTTATCTAGAAATATTTATTTTAAAATATAGGGAGGGGAGTATTAGCTTGTATTTACAATTATAGAGGCGCGAACCTAGCTCCCCCTCCCCTCAAACAAATTTAGAAAAATCGATGTTATTTACTTGAAAACAACAGAATAAATATTAGAATATTTATTAAAATATTAGGGGGTAGCTCCTATTTAAAACTATAAGTGAGGGTGCCTAGCTCTCCAAAACTTATAGAAATCGATTTTATTTCCTTGAAAACCACAGACTAAAAACTTGTAATTTTTAGATTATTCAGACTACTGTTCTCATCTTTGAAGTTAATCTTACAACGTTTCGACCAATGTACCCTCTGACCTTATTTGTTAGGATTTGTAGCAGCTTTCTAAACTATATCCAGGCAGACTTTCAACGCGTAGCTGCCACGAGTTCACAGCCTCCATCCGATGACAGCGCATCTCCAAGGTAACAAAATTCTGTCACTACTTCAAGCTTGTTGTCATTAGTATCCACTTTTGTCAGTGGTCTGCCATCTATCGGTCTTGCTGCGCCAGCCCAATGCAAACACTTAAAGTGAGGATCTGTTCTGAGATAGACCTTTATGCCACTGCAAACCCTTCTCCTCCATGCTACTCTTCTATCTATCTTTCTTGGCCTTTTGGCTAAGATCAAAGTGTAGTATCTATTCCGATGGATACTGCACCCCATAGACTGGTATTGTCTTGGCCTTCGGGGCTTGATTTACTCGATCTATGGGTCTGTCCTGTGCAGTTCTAGGAGGTCCATCCTCCCAGGCTTTGCCTCCCCTCTTTGGAGAGGAGTAGGTTTATTGCTTACTGCCTGAGGCGCCCCTACCGGGGAATGCTGACGTGTCTGCTCAGGCAATTTTTAAACCCCACTTTACCGACCCGACCTTGGGTCACATCTTACTTGTGGGAGTAAGATAAAAACTGGCCTTGTGCCTAACTCCTGGAGAGGAGTAAATCAATACTCTTCTATCTATCCAGACGTTCCTTGAGTTATTGAAGTGAAGTATCAATGATCGGCAAGTCGTTGGCATATAGGAGGTCCCACGGGCAGCCTGTATGAAATTCTAGTGATAGAACCTCGAGTACAATCATGAATAGAAGGAGACTTAAGCCAGATTCTTGATGGACGCCAACTTTAACATCAAATTCGTCGCTAAAGCTGTAACCAACTCGTATCCGACTACGTACATTGGTGTACGTAGACATCATCACTTAAAGCAGCCACTCAGTAACACCCAACTTCTGCAGAGCCCATCAGATGACCCTTCTTTAGACACGGTCAAAAGCTTTTTCCAAATCTACAAATGCCATGTACAGTTGTTTGTCTATTGTCTATTGCATCTATGGTGTTGCTACCGGGCATGAAACCAAATTGCATGTCAGTAATCTGTACTTGTCTGATCAGCTGTTCAACAACTCCTTCCAAGACTTTCATTACCTGATCAATAAGCTTGCGTCCACAGTAGTTCCCCCTGTTTAACGCATCACCTTTACCTTTGTACAGACTTACTATGAAGCTGCATTGCCATTCCTCAGGTATGTGTCCTTCTCTGATGATTGCTTCAAACAGTCTATGCAACAGACTAGCCCTTAGTTCACCAGTTTGTTTTTGCATCTCGGCAACTATACCAGATGGACTAGCTGCTTTACCAGCTCCCATTTTACGCATTACTTTAGTGATCATCCCTTGAGTAATGGGGGGGTACTAGGACCCTTTTAAGGAGATTCATAGCCCAGCTCATCAGGGTTCTGTGGAAATTCAACGTTCAGTAAGCGTTCGTAGTGCTGTTTCTATAACTGTTTTTTTCGCTTCGTCATCCAATGAGAGTTCACCAGAGTCGTTCCTTATAGGTTTTTCACCCAAGACATCTTGATTGTCACGTCGCATCCGTTTTGCGAGCTTATAGACTTGACTTTGGATTTATTTTGAGAAAAATCTGTTTATCAGCCTCTGACTTAGCGTGGTGTACAGAAACTTTAGCAGCATGCTTGGCTCTGTTATACACTTCCCTACTACCACCCGTTTTCTATGCTCTGTAGCATTGTCTCTTCTCTCTTGATCAACAGTCTCATTCCACCATCAAGTCTGTTTCTTCCAATACTGCTTGGATGACACTCCACACACCTCAGTCGCTGCATGTGTATCCTGATATGATGAAACAAATCTCTCAGCAAACTCGGCCCGAATGATTGGATCCTTCCACAGTTTTATGCGTGGTGTAAATGTGTTTACATTTTGCCTTGAGATCACATAATAGCAGGTTGTGTTGAGATGCAGATTCTTCACTCAGGTCGTCTCTGACAGTTGGGACAATGGGACATGTCTCCTGAAGCCGTGCTGGAATAGTATGTAGTCTATCTGGGTCATTCTTCCTTCAGATTAGTATGTTTAGCCTTCTTCTTGAACACTGAGTTCCCAATCACTAAATTAATAGCAATACCAAACTTGAGTAGTCTTTCTCCTTCAGCATTCCTAATGCCAATAGTATGTTCACCATGTACTTCTTCATATATATATATATATATATTTTTTTTATATTTTTTTTTTTTTTTTTTTTTTATAATAGTTTATATTTGTTTAATCTCATTCGACCCTCCAAAAAATGTCCCAAACGTCCGTATGGCTCGCCGTTATCAAATTTTGTACCACTAAAAATTTATTTATATATATATATATATATATATATATATATATATGTATATATATATATTCATCCACAGGCAAACTGTTTCACTGTATCATAGCTCTTTAGTGAGGCCAGACTAGCACCCATCCCAAGCCAGGTATCTAACTTACAACCATCTAGTTGATAGTCAGCAGCTCTAACCACAGGACGGGCGCTGTGTGTAAATGCTATTTACAATCCTTTTATATAAACATTGTCTGCTACTTGACAGTGCTCCATTTGTTTATTTACAAAGAGCTTTGCCTTATACTAAATAGTAGCAAGCGGTATCATTAACAAACAGTGCTCAACCCAAAAAGGGGGGGGCTTATCTATATGAATCAGTTTATTAGCTGTTTCATTTAACATGTTATTTCCTTCTCTGATTATAACCCATTCATTTCTTTTGCAAAACCATTAAAGTCAAAATCTCTCAATCCCCTTCATCTTCTGCTGATGTTCGGCAAAGAATTTATTTCCATTCTGCTGTAGAGATTTCCAGACTCTAATCTTTGCATTTTGGTTTTGATGCCATGCATTATGTACTTCCATACTTTTCATTCGAAAAATTTTGGAAAGAAAATCTTTAAACTAAAAAAATAAAAAAAGCGCGTAAACAAAAAAGGAAAAGAATAAAAATAGAGAGTCTTCCATTAGAAATGCCCATGTTGCATTTTGTAGTGAAGAATGCGTTAAATATTTATTTGTTCGGGGAATTCAAACGAAAATCTCAAAGAGAAAAAACTAAAATAAACCAATCAGAGCGCAAGATATAAAAACGTAAATTGAATATGATGTCATAAAACCCAAAAGAATGGAATGGTTTTAAATCATAACGACTCACGGCAAATATTGCTTGTTTTTTTTTGTTTCATGATGAGAGCAAAATACCTTTTGGAAAGAAATGTTGCAAAAGACAAAAGCAATTTATAGAGAATCAATTCTCATTTCTTTCTTCTCTCTTTGTTTTAAGATGCGTCCATTCAATCTGAACGTTTAGCAATGAAATTGCCATATCAAACATAAGCGTGACAGACCAACTGAGCAATGGACAGAACTTCTTTTAGAGATGTGTACATACGTCTAAAAATTATATTTCGAAAGTAAACGTGACAGAGGGACTGACCGATAGAAAGAGCCTCATAACGATGTGTCGACACATAAAAGTGTCATTTCAAACTTTAGTCTGAATGACCGATAAAAATGATATTTCAAATTTAAGTGTGACAGACCAACGAAAATGCCATTTAAAACTTAAGCGTAACAGACCTACGAAAATGATGTTTAAAACTTAAAGCAAAGGACAGACAGAGCCTTTTATAGAGATGCTTGGACACATCTAAAATAGGAGGCATCCATTCAATGTGGTATAGGGTTAGGGTTAGGGTTAGGGTTAGGGTTGCTATTTCAAACATAAAGGCCTAGTGACGAACGGGCAGAGCATGTGTGAACAATTCTTAAAAATTAGGCACACCTTAAAAAATTCGATTTCAAACTCATGTGTGACATATTTAGCAACAAACGAACAAAGCCGATCTTAACACATCTTTAAAATACTATTTCAAACTTAAGCGTGACGGACCTAGTGATGAGCATGGTTGGGCAACCTTAAATTCTATTTCAAACGCATGCATGGCATATTTAGCGACGAACAGACAAAGTAGGTATTGGCACATCATAAAAATACTATTTTTAACTTAAGCGTGACAGACATATTGACGAATTAGATGAGCATGATTGGACCACCTTAAAAAATTATATTTCAAACTTATGCGTGACATATTTAACGACGAACGGACAAAGCAGGTCTTAACACATCTTTAAAATACTATTTCAAACTTAAGTGTGACGGACCTAGTGATGAGCATGGTTGGACAACCTTAAAAAATTATATTTCCAACTTGCGTGATAGGTATGGATACATCTTTAAAATACTATTTGAAATGTAAGTGTGACGGAACTAGTGACGAACAGACGGAGCATGATTGAACAACTTTAAAAAAATTATATTTTAAACTTATGCGTGACATATTTAGTGACGAACGGACAGAGGCGGTATGGACTCATCTTAAAAATACTATTTCTAACTTAAGCGTGACAGACCTAGTGACGAACAGACAGAACATTATTGGGCAATCTTAAAAAGTTCTATTTCAAACTTAACTGTGATGGACCTTGTGACGAATGTTTCCCTACGGACTACAACAAGGTCGTTTTTTTCAAGTCCAATGTCAACAAATATCCGTCGAGTCATCCTGTGAGTTAATAATAGTTCTTTCATAGTATTGTTCCATCATCCAACCGAAAATCCCTCTAACCCTTATCCTTGAGTGGCTTTTGACCTTTATAAGTGATGAATAATTAGTAATAAAAGAAAGCTTGGTGGATGTGTCCTCTCAGCAGATGACTTTGCCAGAGTAAGTCAATGGTGGATCACTCCAGTTCCACAAAGAATTACTGTGTTGTCTATAGGGATCGCATCCATAGAAAAAAATGTAACTCATATACCATAATGATCGGTTAATTAGTGTAAGAATAAATCATGTACATACAAATATATAAACCTATACACATACACCCATACCTAGTGTTATATAAATATATAAGTTTGAAATAGAATTTTTTTATTATTTTGATCAAAATTGGAATAATGATTCTAGCCAGAAGATTTACTAGCATTATATCTTGATTTTAATCTTCATAAGGGTATGTAAAAGTGGTGCAAAACTGTTCTGTTCAGAGAATCAATCCTAGTTAATTCTTCTAGTGCAGTATAGGGTTGAAATATTGAAAATAGTCAAATATTCTTCATCTTGCTTTTTATTACATTTTTATCGAGGTAAGCAATAAGTTATGCATAATCGTAAAAGTGTTCGTTAATGGGCCGGGAGACCAGGATTCTATCCTCGGTCGAGTCATACCAAAGACTTAAAAAATGGTACTTGATGCCCCCTTGCTAAACAATCAGCAGTATAAGGTGAGGATGAAGGGTAAATGAGTAATGCTGGGAAAGGAGTGGCACCATCCCCTATGCTTTGGTGTAGTAGCTCATGAAAAGGGAGCGTTCAACCTGCCTTCGACTATGGTCGACTACTTTAGTGTTTTTAGCAAAAAATGCACGGTCCAAGAGAATATGTTTGATATAGGTAATGGACAGTCATTTTATTTTTTGTATATCAATTATTATTATCATTTCTGATGACCTAAAGAAAAAAGCACTAACCGTTGACTTTTTATTTAGAGTGAAGGATTTTTTCCGAATTCATTTCTGACTTACTATTTGCATTCTCGCTTCTCCTCGCCATTTGAAATAGTTTCGTCCAAAAGCTAGCAAAAGGCACGTTATTTACTCTTTAAGGATTTGAATTTGGAATGTCTGATTCCATAGTCTGCAAGTGTATCTAGAGAGAGAAAGAGAGAGAAAGAGAGAGAGAGAGAGAAAGTTTTAAAAAGAAAGAATAGGGAATAGTCTGAGAGAAAGGTAGACCTCTCCCTCCGACGGCCTCCGTTCTCTCTCTCTCTCCTCTCTCTCTCTCTCTCTCTCTTTATCTTTCTCTCTTTCTCGCTTTCTCTCTCTGACAACTGGTTCAATATAATAGAAAATAGAAAAAAGGAAGAAAAGCTGACTGACATTTCAACATACTTTCAGAGCTGCTTTTGAAACATCTACTAGTAAAAATAAAAATAATTAATGTCTTTACCCCCCCCCCCCTCCTGCACTTATTTGGTCCCTTGTAACCCAAAGGGAATGAATGTTACAGTATTTTATTTTTACCATAACCATCTGGGGGTTAAATGGCTTGTAAGTGTGTATTGTGTAGTTTCTAACTCTGGGACAAACACACACACACACGGACAAAATTATAGCTTTTCTTTATATCTTTCTCTATATAAATGTCAATGTTTGTGTTTGTGTGTGTTCCCTATAAGAAGAAAAATGAGAGAATCTATATAAAAACTGAAACTGTATTTATATGTAAAATTCTCTGAGGAAGACAATGGAAGTGGTCCTAAATCTCTAAGTGCCCCTGCCCCCAGGTAGACTTCAACTATATACTCATTTTGATTGAAATTTAAATCTTATATGTATAGAACTCTCCAGGGAAGACAATGGAAGTGGTCTCGAATCTCTATGTGCCTCACAATGTGCCGAATCTCTATGTGTCCCCTCTAAAGCAACTATGGGGGCAGAACCCCATTTAAAACATCAAATACGTATATCTGACTTTGAGGAAATTTAAACCATATGTCTATGACACAAATTCAGAGAGTTTTCTCAAATTTCAGTTTCTTTTTGATATATTAGGGGGTGAGCGTAGTGAAAAGGGAGTGTTACTCAATAAATCCCAAGCAACATCGAGTTGTCTTGCTAGTAATAGATAGACCAAAGAAAATACTATTTTAAACTTAAGCATGACAAACAGATTGCCTCTTCTAGAGATGAGTGGACGTATCTGCAATATTATTTTCGAGCCGAATTATAGAGTTTCCTTCGCGATGTAGCCAAGTTACCCTGAGACTTTATAAAACAACAATTAATCATGTATTGTGAAACTTTTCTATTCACCACAAAAAGGTTAATTAGCGTCTCCATTCTTCTTAAAACTTCTTTTTTTATTTCTATCATCTTTATATGTTGCTGAGTAGATTTTAAGACTAAATAATCAATAAGCCTCGAAATTCACTTTGAATATGTTGGGCTTTCTTTCTCCTTTCTGTTTTTGTAAATGGAATCTGTCCAAATTGATCCCTGAGGGCAAAGTCGCTCAAGCGTATTTTTTAAATGATTTTTTAACCCAGTTGAATGGCTATTCTCTTAAGAACACTTTAAACAATTTCATTTTAACAGCATGACCATTTTTATATATATATATACGAACTAGAAGAATATTCGTCCAAGGATGGGTAAAATTACTCAATCAGAACAAGTTTGCACCACTTTTATGTCCCTTTACGAGGATTATAATCAAAATATAATGCTACTAAACATTATGTCTAGAATCTACAGGGTGATTCATAAGTCACTTCACTTAGCTATTTAAAATGATTACCATATGAAGCACAAACATACTATGAACTTTTGATAATTGTTATCTTACTCTCTAATTACTGCTATTTGTTATTTTAAATGTGTTCGTTTATATATTTGTTTCTATATATATTTATTTCATAATCAATCAAATATGCTACAAAGAGTCGTAAATTCCTTGCAAAAAAGAATGGTGCTATGCATGCAGAACGAAGGCGGAAATTTTAAAAATTTGCTGTAATTTTAAACTCCCATAAATGAATTTGTTGAATAAACTTTCTGTTTTGTATTACCGTATTTTTTAACTTTAGAATTTCTAAAAATAAATAGCTAAGTGACTTATGAATCACCCTGTATATTCCAATATTGTTCAAAATCCATTACATGATTTTGATTCTAGATAATGTCTACAATTTAAGGCTTAGCTTAAAAGGCCTTTATAAGAAATTTAAATTCATCAAATGTTGCTTAATTGGTGTCTAATGACTATGGATCAAATCTGAAACATTTGAATTTCTAAATGGAACGTTGTGCACATATTATGCCTCCCTCCAAAAACAACTTTAAAATACTCCAAATAAACTGAAATTTGGAGAGTATGTAGTAATTGATGTCTAATACCTATGGTTCAAATTTCACAAAAATCGGTGACATCTGAATCTTTATTAAGGGTTTCCACCTTCTATTTGCCATCTTTGCATGAAACTAAATCAAACTAAATATAGTTCACATTACCCACCTTTACGCCATGGAGCTGTCTTCCAAAATTCATAATAACCGGTTAGTTAAATCTTGTACATACAAATATCTAAACATATACACATACCTAACTTTATATATAGAGACAGATGAGTCACCATTGACTAAGACCAAAGCAACTTGAGGACAGGGCTTAATGAGATTTTCAGTTAGATGATCAAAAGTAATATGAGCAGTTTGAAAACGATGAATGGATTTGAAAAAAAAATTGATTACTTAAAAGGATGGCTTGACAAGTATTTGTTTGCATTCGACTTGAAGACAACTGTGTTGTTGTCTGCAAGGAAGCAGATCTGTGACAATATGCTCTACAAATGGGAGCTTTTTGGAAAGACACTTTGTTCATGTAAACTTTGCTTGGTTTAAGGTACACAGAGGAAGAAAAGAAAATTCTTTGCAGTGGTCGTAGAAAACGTTCGTTCCGACTTGGGGGTTCCTGGACATTTCTGTGGTACATTTTTCTGGGGATTCAGGAAATCAGTTTTAGACGTGTCCTTGCATTTCTATAAGAAGATTCCTCTAATAGTCAGTCAGTGTTCACAGCAAGAACTCGTCATTCTACCAACAACCGAAAAATACTTTCTCTTCTTCCTCCATGTGTCTAGTTTTAGGAGGAATTTCCATGGACAGAGTTTCTTGGCAAAGGCAATACATTAGTGTTGGACTGCTTCCCTGCAGACTACAACAAGTCGTCTTCAAAGCCAATGTCAAAAAGAACTTGACATGAACCTTCTCATAAATAAACAAACTTAGTTCATTGCATTGATTAATTTCGGCTGACAATTTTTCCACATCGTTATCTCTCATCCTCGAATGGCTCTTGGCTTTGATAAGTGGTGACAAAAAAGTAAACAAAAAGATTGTCTGTCTGTCGTGTATCAAAAGCATTTTTATTGCTAAACATTTAGATTGAAAGGACGCATCTTATTTCAGATACGTCCAATAATCTCTATAAGACGCAATCTGTCTGTCATACTTCAGTTTAAAATAGCAATTCTTTGGTTTATCAAGCTTAAGTTTGTAATTACTTTTTACCTAGTTGAGTGGCTGTCATCTTAAGAACTCTTCAAACCATCTCATTTTGACAGCACAGTGGTTTCCTGGTAATTAAAATAGTACGTTTTACTGGAGACGTATACAGAAAATGGAGCAAATAAAAAAAGTGAATACTTCTGGTGGGATCTGCCAACTCTCGGGCACATGTGTCCTCAAGATTATTCTCATCGAACTTCCCAACCTTTTTTCCTGTTCTCTCATAACTGTCTTTGGCCATCCATTCTTCAACACCAGCAGGCCTTAAGTCTAACCCTTCCTCAATGCAACAGAGCTGTGACAAGGGGGGAGTCAGAGCTATGTCATCGGAAACATTGATTCCTGGTAGGGCCAACCAAGGTAGATTGGTCTGACACCCAGCGGTCTGTCTGGTTAAAGGAGCTATGATGAAATCCAAAGGTATCTGGATTTGGTAATTTTTTTCCAATGTATCTGTTGACAATCCACGACAACCAAGGACATTCAGTCATCTATCGCAATAAAGAGTGATGATAACAACGTTGTGTTGGCGCATGTAAAACTGCCCCCAAAATGTGGACAATGACGCTCTTGATGACTTGGAGCAACCACTGGTCCCTGTTAACCTCGGTGTCTGGGGTAGCCTGAAATCCTTCAGAAACATCAAGTGCTCCAAATCTACGAGAAGAGCCTTGATTAAAAGCAGACGATATCGACATTTCTATGTTCGACACTGTATTCAGGTCCAACTTGCAGAAGAAAAACAGCAAGAACACCCAAAATACAAAAGCCATGTGCCCTCCACCCCTGACACTGATAAATATCAATCTTATAAATGTGCAGCCTTTATCACATATCGATTATGATTGGTTAACAATGATTCCCATGTAAACTGGTACCCCCATCATAATGAAAAGATTAGTAACAGCGAAATCTATGGTGATAAACCATTTACCAATTATTGAAGAGGAGATAACTCTTTATAGAAAATATCAATATGTAATTAACAAGTAGTCCAACTTCAAGAGAGTCACTTTTCGCTCTGGTTTATATTCCTAAATCATTTTGTTTTTCATATATTTCAACACTGCCATTAGAAGGTATCATATTTTAAATGTAAATTACCAATGAATTGCTGACACTAGTATTTAGTTTCATTTCATTATGGTTAATCTGTTTTACAGCAAATCAATTCTTTTCGTGTCATTTGATGAGTTTTTGTTGGTATTTATATTATTTACATTATTTACATTATGGTTAGAGTGTTTGCTAATTGGCAAGGAGACCAGAGTTCTATCCTTGGTCGAGTCATACCAAAGATTCAGAAAATGGTACTTGATGTCGCCTTGCTTAAACATTTAGCATTATAAGGTAAGGATCAAGGGTAAGTGGAGTAATCCTGCAAAAAGAGTAGCGCCCTCCCCTACACCTCGGTGTAGTAGCTAATGAAAAGCAAGCCTTCGGGTTGCCCTTGAGTATGGTCGACCATTTTACTTTTTATTTTTGCATAAAGTGAATACTTCTGGTGAGATCTCTCAAACCATCTTTCATCAGAACCTTAGTATTGGTGGAATTATGGATGCCTTACGCAATCGAGGTCTCAGCTCATTTAGCCACTTCTTGCATCAACTTCATAACACGCATGGATGTTCCGGGCACTAGGGAGCGTGGTCGACTGAAAAAGACCTGGCTTGAGTGTATAAGAAATGATTTAACTGCATCCAACATGACTAATTTTGGATTGGACCACATGGAGAGCAGGCATAAGACGTTTCCTAGTATTGCCTACCCCGGAGTCCAGGACACTCGTAGTACCTGGATGATGGGGTTTTTGTTACAAAATAAAAGGCATCCGAAGAAGGCTGGAAATTAAAATGGGCGAAAAGTTGTTTACATAACAACAACAAAAAAGAGAATAGGAGTTAGAAACATGCAAGTGATGTGAATTAAAGTTGATGCAGGACCACAAATTTCAAAGACTATATTGAGTGTTTCAACTCAGAAACAAAATACCTTGTAAAAACCTTTGAACTTTGAAACTAAATCGCTATTGTTAAACATTAATTTAAAACGATTCTTTGAACACAAGCTGCCGGAGTTGCACATTCATACCTTTTCTAATAGTATTAGCGTGTAAATGTCTGATAGCGTATGAATCGTTTGTAGAAGTAAGCTTGACTGGTTTGGTAACATGAGTGGAGTCACGAAGGTAGTGATGTAAGGCACAGTGAACGGTGCAAGGAAGATCGGCCGGCAGAAAAAAAAAGTTGGGAGAGCAACATCATGGAATGGAATGGGTGGTCATTTGAAGCCTGAAAACCAAATGGAATGATGAAGGATAGTATTGTCTTCGTCAGTAGTTCTCCTACGGTCGAGCAGGACTACAAGCAGTGAGTGAATGAATGATATTCCATAAACTGCAGCAGTATCCATTAGAATAATAACGCACCCGTACTATTAAGTAAGAGACTTGATTTAGTACAGTGACAATGTTAGAGAATCTATGAATGCACTTAGATGAGATGAGAAGTTGCTCACCTGCAAGATTCACTGTTCAGGAATCAAAACTCAGACTACTTTCTGTTGTGAGAATGTTTTAGACTCATTTTTGTCAGTTGAAATTCAAAAATGAGTTAGCTTAGAGTTTTCATGCTCCGGATATAGAGGTTCGGTTTGGTGCCTAATGACAGACGAACGTAATCTATCGTATGAGGTAAAAGAAAATTAAACCCCCTTTAAAAAATTGCCAGTCTAAATTTTAAAGAAAAAATATAAAAAGTTATGAAACATCATAATCAAGTTAACCATATTTTGATTATTACACCCTGTTATCTATTCCAAGTTTTTCTTTGTCTGCTAGCTAGGATCAAAGTGTAGTATCTGTTCTGTCCTCGGTTAGAAGAGGAGAAATACTTCTTAACTAGGGCAATTAAAATTTTTGCTCCATCTAGTGTAACCCTTTTTGGGGTGCTGGATATCCCCCACATAAAAAAACGATCTGCTGTTTAACTTTACTCTCATGGGGAGGCAAGTAAATAGGGGTGCTTGAATATATGAAATGTATGTCCTTCGAGGGCTCCCTAATACTGGGACACTCTTGGTTTATCCCTTTAATTAGTGCAAGATGTCAGACCAACAAATAATCCAATCCATTTTTTAATTGCTGATATAAGACAAATTGAATGAAAATATATGCATGACTGGACAGTTGGGCTGAGAAGAGCGTTATTGCTGTATTGTTAATTTTGTGTTGTTAAGTCTCGATCTGTGTCAGAATTTCACATTAATTGATGATAATTTTTTTTTTAAATAGTTTATCACAAAATAAATGGTTTCTCACGTCAAAGAGGATTGAAATTCATTTCAGTGATACATATTTAAACGTATTCATAGCATTAACTTGTCAGCTTCAGCCAAGTCACCCTTTAGGATAATGCAGACTAAAAAATGGGTTGATATGCCACAAAATAGACAATAGAAATTAGTTCTAGAAAGACTATTCAACCTATTGTAAATCAGTATGGAACATATATAAAAATAAAGACCGAAGGAGTCACTGACATTGATAGAAAGATAGATACCTTATAAGCTTTTATTTATGAAAATCATAAATTTTAGTTATGGAAGCCCATAATAAATCTAAATAGATATATCAGAATAATAGTTATCAAAATATAATTCACAAGAGAAAAGCATAAATCTCTTATTCGACCCAAACAAGACCAGGGAATTCTGCCTTCTATGAGACGGTTATGTATCGCACACTGAATCATTATGTCAGATAGAATGAATTCTGACAATCCCATTGATATAATTCATCAAATAATTTAATATGTGCGAAGGACCTGTTAAATTTCTATTCTTAACAATCTTAATACTTTCAAGACATGATATAGCTATAAATAGCTGATCATCAGAGTAGAATTATTGAATTATTATTTCCGAATTCATTTCACAGGAGGGGGTAAATTACATTGTAATTATAAAAGTAACTTAAGTAAATTAGTCTCTCATTAATCTAAGTGAATTCTTTTATTTCAATTTCCTAATCATTTTGTTTTTGTTGGGGATGGGGCATCCTACCAGAGACTAGACATTCACTCGCTTTTTCAGAGACTCCAAGTGATAGATCTTTTTTAGGATTCTAACCGTCCCTCTAACCACAATTATTTGTATCTCTCTTGCATTTGGTTCACCAGATATAATCGACAGGTAGATTTGAAATTCTTTTTCATAAGCCCGGTTGCTCCTATGATTACTGGGATGACGTCTTATGTGTGTTAGTGAAGATAAAACTCTAAAGCTTGTATATTTAGACCAAGAAAACTTATATTCTAACAGTAATATGTTAATTCCTTTTGTGTTACACTTTCATTTGCTGGGGGAGTCGAGGACTTGGTATGAAGAAAAGGGAGGAGCATACTTCCGGTTTGGTACTTAGTAACAGGAAGGAGAGTACTTGGTATGAAGAAGCAGGAATGGAAGGAAATGATATGTGGATGAAGATGAAAAAGGAACAGTGAAGAAAGAACGATAATAGTAGCAGAAAAGGAATGAACGCAAATCCACGATCTCATATTATTAAAAATTTTAAAACAAACATATAGTCCCCTTTATTTGAAATATTTCAAGCATGCAACGTCATCTCATCAACAGTTTTTTTATTTTATTAAAGAAATATCTATATAATAAAGTAACACCAATTTTTTTCATCTACTTCAAGACACAATAGCTCTTTAAACACAAGCGCTATATAGAATTCCAATATAGTCATGTTTTATGCCTATAATTGATGCATATTTTCGGAAATTAGCAGTCAGCTTCAATCGATTTCATAATTTCCTACTTTAATTCTGGCATACCTGACTCTCACAAAATAGTCATACATAGAGAAAGTTGGAGTAACTTTTACTCGCATGCAAAATACTACTATCATCGCCACCAACTTACACCGGGACTTATTATTCATAGCATAATCTTCATAGCTAATACCACCATAGCTACAATCCTATCCCAGAATAATCGAATATAATTGTCGAACACTAAAGAAAAGCAATCTAAATTAAAACAGGAAATGCTGATTATCAAGTTGGCAAGTCTCTATAGCACTAGAGATCGTGGGTTCGAATCCAACTAGGAATATGTTTCGTTCTTTTTCTTACTGAAACATTTTACTATGAAGTCACTCTGCATCTCAATATTTTTATAAAGAAATAAATTCGCAAACATGAAGAGACAGAAAGAAAGACAGAAACAGATGTATAGAGAGAATTTGGTAATTTTTACATTTTGCGTTCCTTCCTGTTTAAGATAATGAAAACGTTATCTCAAATTTCAGGAATTGATGAATAATCAAGTCGGCAAGTCCCTATGCCGCAGTCTATAAGGATTTCTCCTTTACTGACCGACAAGAGAAAAGATTAAATTTAGTATCACAACAGTTGGCCAATATTTAGAGGGGACATAAAATTAAGCACTGGTTTATATATATTTTTAAATATTAAAGGTAGACGATTTCCTTTAATTTTAAATGGTTACATATTTGCCGAATGCCCACACGATGGGAACACAATAACAGTTGCTTCAGTCTAGAAGGATTTCTCCGTCACTAACTGCGGAAAGCTTCACAGATTTTATTGAGCCACATTCACTTTTTTATTGTTTGGTGCAATGGTTTTATTTTTTGGAACCACTACTTAAAACGATAGAGGGGGACCCAGAAATCCATGTTGTTTGATTTAAAACAATAGATATTTATTTAACAAATCTTATTTTAATCACTTAATTTACTGACAGTGAAATGAGTTCTTTTATGAGTTTTTTTTTTCAATTATCCTCTCACATTTCTTTTTATCAAATTAAATCATTATTTTATATTTTCCCAGGTCAACGCCAAAACATAGATAAATCCTATTCTAATCACCTTAATTACTAATAGTGAAATGGATTTTTCTTGCTTTTTTTTCAGAATTAATACTTATATTTCTTTAATTAAATTATTATTTTATATTTCCCCCGGGCAGCGCCGGAACACGTGTCATGTTATCAATAGATTAAATGACAATTTTACTAAAAATCTGAGTTCATTTTACAAATGTTACCTCTTTATATCCTACCTTGACAATATTCACTTTAATTGAATATGATTTAAGAACAATGATGGATGACCATAAATATAGAATAAGGAACAATCTGTGGAATTTCCATGAGTACCAGCCAGTATATATTCATTTAACATATTTGTAGCAAATTTTGACAAATCCACAAGGAAAGATTGTTTTCGTTCCGTCATTTATGACCGGATAGAAGTCTTGATAAATTTTACTTTATTCTTAGTTAGTATTCGTCTGGAGGTTGAAGGTTCAATCCTCACTACAGGCGATGCTAACTAAGAATCAAATAAAAATTACTTAATTTCTTACAACTTCCACCTGGTCATGGCTGACAGAACGAGAACAATCTACCTCCTGTAGATTAAATCAAGGATTCAGTTAGAATATCTGCATAGATTTCCGAGTTTGACAAGACACACTTGAAGAAGGTCATAGATAACATCGGCTGAAACGTTGTGAGAATAACATTCAAGATGAGAACGCTATGTTTGGATAATGATTGATAATTCATACTAGAATTTTTCGCAAGAACCTGTGATGCAATGGGTATAAGGGCTAAGTAATAATCAAATCCAAATGACAGTCTTTGGGAGGTTAAAGGTTCAATCCTCAGTACGGGCAATACTAAAAATACAATTACGAATTGCTTAAGACTTCTACCTGGTCATGGCTGACGGAATGAGAGCAAGCTATCCCGGTAGATTAAATAAAGTGTCCTATTCGAAATTCTGTACATATTCCCAAATTAGACATAAAGATCTCTGAGTTTGACAGGACACACCTGAAGAAGGTCGAAGATTACATCGGCAGAAATGCTGTGAGAATAACATCCAAGATGAGAACAGTCGTCCGAATAATCCAATTAAAAGAAATAATACATGTCACTTTTTGAAACAATATTCCCAAAGAATTTTTCAAATGTGAAACATTGTTTTATTTCAATATTAATTTGGCTGTTATTAATGGATTTTGTTCAAAAGATGCTCTGTAATTAAAACATATTATTGACATCTAAATGTTTATCATATGTAGAGAAAGATTTGCTGAGTATAAGAGTAACTGCTACGTCTAATTTTATTAATGATTTTAAAGAAAGTGTTTTCAAATAATAATTAGCCGATATAATGGATTTATAATAGTATTCCTTTATACATTGTCTATAAATCTTTTGTGAATGGCATTTAAAAAAGAAAAGTCTTCTTAATTGCATTCGGGAAATACTAGTTGTATCTACCCTCGTTTGCTGGGACGTCTTTTCATTCTCATTTTTATTTCGTTAACTTAACTCTCATTCGCTTGCAGTTTCTCTTAGTTTCGTTAAAGAAACTATTTAAATTTTTTTGAATTGATAATTTAATGAAGGTAGATATATCATCATAAAATGCACTTTTGCAAGAAAATCGATAAGACATCTTACGATATATATATATATATATATATATATATATATATATATATATATATATATAATATGAAACTAAAAGTGTACTTTTAGTAGATAGAACCTATAGTGAAATGTTTTAAGTTCAATTTACTGACTGGACAGATCCCATATCTTTTTACACGCACTTTCTCACTCTCCATTACTTAATATTTTTTTCAAATTTTGAATTTTGGCTTTTTCTACTGCCAACTTATCTACCTATGTAATTCCTCTGATGATAAGATTCTAATCTTTGAAAAGCCTTGGCTTAAGGAAAGAATAATAAACATATTTTTTACCAAGTACACCTTGCATTGAACAATCGAAGTTGAAATAAATTTGTCATTCGTACATGTTTATCCCTCTTCTTTCATCTATCTTTATATATATATATATATATATATATATATATATATATATATATATATATATATAGTATGTTTTAATAAGGCTGTGGGCAATGCAAATTCCGGGTAAGATGTAAGCTGGAAGGAACAAAAATAATAAATCGAATACGAAATGTGACTTCTTTTCACCTACAGACGATATCGTTTCGGGTTTTTACCCTCACCAGTGCAGGAGTGGCGGTTGTATCAAACGCAGTTCGTAGATTTAGAACCACACATATATATATATATTGGATGTGTAGTCAAACTTAAGTGTTTAAGCTCAATGAATATGGGACAGTTTCTAATATATAATTCCAGGGCAATAATAATTTGAGATATTTTCTGAAAAAACACAAAGTCTTATATCAAGTAAAATTAGTTTAATTGAAAAATAACAGCTGTTTCCTCATAGCTATACAATCAGAGCATTCGTAATTTCAAAGTCTGAATCTTATAGACAAATGGATCTTCATATTTACAGAAATAAACAACTTAATATTGAAAGTTTTCATGAAGTCATCCATTTTTTCCCGATACATGGAGCAATCATCTCGATGATCTGCTCTTTTCTAATTGTTCCCTATGTGTATCAAAGTAAAAAATGGATGTTTTCGTGAAAACATTCAATAGTAAGTGTTTTTTTTTTTGTAAATCTAAAGATTTATTTGTCTATGAGATACAGACTTTGTAATTACCAATGCTCTAATTGTATGGCTATGAAGAAACAGCTGTTATATTTCAATTAAAACCAATTTTGATTGATGCGAAAACTTGTTTTTGTATATATATATATATATATATATATATATATATATATATATATATATAATTATTAATGACAATATATGTATTAGCATATACTATTAGATCCTTTTACTTTGCAGTCTCCTTAAAAGATTCAGCTCGATGATTATCAATTAGTGATAACAGAGCAAATATAAGTCAGTTCATATTATATTCCAATAACCATGGTTTTATTTTATTATTTTTATTTTTTCAAATTTTTCACATACCATAACATTTCTTTGGATTTGTCTCCCAAGTACTTACGGATCCATCTGGGTTCATCTTCGGGGGAATGAGGTTAATCAAATATAGCCGAACACTAACTAACGACCACTCCTGCCCCCGATCGGAATTCAGAAAACTCTTAGTAGAAAATACCAAAATCTTAGAATTTAGTACTAACAATCAAAAACTCCATATATTAGAAGCCCTATATCTAAAAACAAAAAACAAACTAATTAATAGGATTAACTTTAATATCAGTAATAATATTCTAAAATGTTTATAGCTCCAAATATAGTTTTGTACTTAGTACATAATTCCCGCCAAAAACCTTCTATAAATGCTAACACATGGTCTATACCTGATTTAGCTCATTTTCCCGAAGATGGACCCAGATGGGTCTTAAAGTACTTGGGAGACAAATGCAAACTATGGCAAATTCATCAGCCAATTCCCCTCCGAAGCTAAGATCCCGATTCGGACTATTGAAAGGATCTACCAAAGGATATCTAGAAATAAGTTGTCTCTTATATTCAACAATACTTGCCTGCAAGAGAAGATGCTGCCTATATATATATATATATATATATATATATATATATATATATGCTTTAAAAAGACACTAGGAAAACAATTAAACACAGGAAGAAATCATGTTTAATTGTTTTTCCTTTTGTCTGTCTCATACATCCTGTATTTATATATTAAATCAGCTGTTGCATGCTGGTCCTTTTTTCTCTTTCTTAATCCGATTTTTGTTAAATGTAAATGAATTACTTATGATAATCATTACAATAAGTGAATAAAATAGTTTAAAACTATAACACACTTTTAAAAGGTTAATTTTAAAAGTTACGTTAGAACGTTTATTGCAACAGATAGACAACATCGGACAATGGATTTCAGTTGTTTGCTTTTTTTATATCTAATAAAATTCAATAATATAAAATGTTTCCTGCTTCATGCAATGATTTTACCCAATCCTAAATCTTAATGGCTGCTTCCTTTCTCTCCCTCCCGCTCTCTCTCTTTCTCTCTCTCTTCTGCTCACTATCGCTCTATTTCTCTCTATATATATTTCTCTCCCCCTTTATCTCTCTCTCTCTCTCTCTCTCTCTCTCTCTCTCTTTCTCTATATCTATATATATATATATATATATATATATATATATAAATGTATAGTCATCCACAGACAGCCGTTTCGCTGTGTTACGGCCTTTTAGTGTAGATAGATGTAGCAAGTGATTTCACACTGAGATTAGAAACCTGAAAGCAAGTTTAATGGTGTCAGGTATCTTATCCCTGCACCACACTACTTTTTTGCTTACAATAAGTAATTATATATTTTCTTCATTTTGTGTTTATATATACAGATCCAAGTTGGATGTAGGATAACTCTGGTTACAGAGCTCACTGTAATTATCGAGCAATATTGAAAAGTTATATGGAAAAACTCAAGCCACTATGGCAGGTATAAGTAATGATTTATTTCATCAACCGAACGGAATCTTCAGACAACTCTTGTGTTGTACCTGAAGATTCTGCTGGGTGGATGAAATAAATTATCTTTATTGATATAACATTAGGTATGTGTATATGTTTACATATTTGTACGTACAAGATTCGTTCCTAAACTAATTAACCGATCTTTATTAATTTTGGAGTACAGCATATGTAAGGGGTAGTAATGTTGGCTATATTTAATTTAATGTAGTTCATGCAAAGAGTATTAGACATCAATTAATAAATATGCCCCAAATTTAAGTTTCTTTGGAGTATGTTAAAGGAATTTTTAAAGGGCATAACCTGGATAGATGAGTATTGTTGGTTATCGTTTAGGCTCCTCTCAACACATCGAACAGCAATGGTACAGACTTCTACGTTCTTTTTGGTGGGATATGCATACTTCATGCTGAAGCGGTTTAGATGTTCGATTTTGATCTTGCCTTTCTCACAAACTGTTCGCCCGCCATTCAAAGTGAACACCTGGTCTTGTTCGCTTTGGTAAACGTACCATTGTGACAAAGAAAGAGTAGTCTATTACGTTGTTGACTGCATTACTGTGGTTTGATTCCTGGGCACTATCAACTTTGCTCTGAGGTACGCTAGACTCTTCCTTCTGCATACTTAACCTTGATGGATTCTAAGGCATTTCAGTGTTATATGTAATATATGTAATACTGAACTAGCAGTTACAAAGGAATATATGGGAAGAGAAGGATGAAAGTAATCCGACGTGATGGGAAAATGAAAAAGGAAAACCAAAAAATGGATGTTTTTTATGTGTACATCAACGTTTCGTCTTTATTTATAAGACTTCATCAGGATGATAAAATAGAGAAAGAATGTCATGCAAGCACAGATACATGTAGGGTAGACATATTGGGGAAAATAGAATGAAATAGTGGCCAACTACTGGGTTGACGTCCGTATTTCTATTTCTCCAACAAATACGGACGTCAACCCAGTAGTTGGCCACTATTTCATTCTATTTTTCCCAATATGTCTACCCTACATGTATCTGTGCTTGCATGACATTCTTTCTCTATTTTATCATCCTGATGAAGTCTTATAAATAAAGACGAAACGTTGATGTACACATAAAAAAAAATTCCATTTTTTGGTTTTCCTTTTTCATTTTACCAAAGGAATATATATATATATCATGGACGGCGGCACCGGGGGGGGGGGAGTGCAGGGGGTCTACAGTCCCCCCACTTTTTGACTTGGCCCCCCCCCACTTTACGGTCATCAATAATGAAGTTATATATGCATGTGTTTAACCGGCCCCCCCCCCACTTTTTAGGAGAGCCCCCCCCCCCCCCCACTTTTATAACTGTGTCGCCGGTCCTGTATGTATATATATATATATATATATATATATGTGGCAACATTTAAAAATGCTTAACATAATGCGATTTTATTCTGTGATGCCACTCCAGCATCCCTGAATTTAAATTGTCAACGTCTTTCCTGGAACAATGCGAAAACGTTCTTTTATGTGCGAGTTTCTCTGCTGTCTTTTAAAAAATTCTCTTCTTTCTCCAGCTTTTTTGTTTTCATTTGCTTTTGACGCTTAAAGATGATTCGACGAAGAATGGAAAACGTTCGTGATACCTATGGAACATTTATTAATTTTTTTGATTTTAATACAAAAAAGAGCATTCGTAAAAATTTAAAACATAAAAAAGGTATAATTAAACAGACGAATTCTGTTATTTTAACAATGTTTGCATAAATGAGAAAATGCTGCCTAAATACACACAATATATATATATATATATATATATATATATATATATATATATATATATATAAACTGTTAACGTCTTATCCAAGTCTTTTTCACTCGTTCCTTTTCACACTGCATTTTTCTTCGTTCTTCATCTGTTGGTTTCTTCTCGACACTTTTTCTATTTCTTTTGTTTTTCTATGCAACGCATTTACATATGCCTGTCTATATTCTATATTCTATACCCTTATTCGCATTGTCATTGCTGGATCAGTATGATTTTAAAATATTACTCGGTTGTTATATATACTTCATATTTAAGTGAAGTTAGGACTTTCGTCTGAGAAATTCTTACGTTTGCTTGTATATTTAATCGAAATTGAACACCATAAAATGTTTCTGACTCCATGCATATGTATATAGAAAGAGAGACTGAAAGAGAAATAGACGTAGATACCTCAATAGATAGGTTGATAGATACAGTAGAATTTACTGGTTGATATTAATTTTAAAGGCATTTACTGCTAAATATTAATTTGTAAGGCATTTACTGATTAATACTAATTTTAAAGACATCCTAAAAAATTCGCTCGGCACCATTTCAAAACACTTTATTATTGTATAAAACAGTTATATTTAATGTTTTTTTGACACACAATATATACTATAAAGATTTGAGAGACAGTGAGAAGCCATTTTTCAACATTTTAGAACTTTTTTCTTGAAATGAACCTATGTAGCATATATTTTGATTGTTGGCATTTAATTATAATTTTATTCTAAAAATCAAATTGTTATTTACTTTTAAAGTCCATTTTACTAACCCTAACTCTAACCCTAACCCTAGCCTGCCAACAACAAATTTTTTCTTACCTTAATGCTTTAGTAAGTGTGTAAAGAAGATGCAGCATGTTGAAAAATGTCCTCTCACGGTCTCTCAGACAGCGATAGTAATGGCTTTTTTATTACATTTTATTACACCTATTTATTTCTCCCACAAAATATTAAATATAATGGTTTTATATAATATTAAGGTGTTTTGAAATAGAGCCGAGTGACGTTTTGAGGGTATTCTCCTAAAGATTCTTCATTTATAAAAATAAAATATTTTAGTTATGGAAGGCCTTGAAAATCTGGATTACTGCATAAAAATAATAGTTATCTATGCAGTGGCATGCAAGGAAGAACGG
>OY744526.1:37699056-37759056 GCA_963556195.1 Sepiola atlantica
GAATTTAGCCGAAGTAACCGACTTAGTTGAACTTTACATCTTATACAACCATAAACACATCGATTTGAAAAACTATAGGACTATATAGAGATGATGGCCTCTTAGTAGTATAAACTCAAATGGACCCAAATGTGATAAAACTAAAAAGATTATGTTTAAAGAAATTACAAGAATAGGACTCAAAGTAAAATTAACATGAAACAACAAAACAGTCTAATTTTTTAGACGTTGAACCATATACTAAAGCCACTGCTATCCCAATCTATGTCAACCCACTCTAAAACCATCCAAAAGCAATAATTAAACATATATCTAAATCAATTTTAAAAAGAATTAACAACTCCTCGAATGAAGAAATCTTTAATGCACATAAGGCCTTTTATAACAAAGCGTTAAAAGATAGCGGATATAAAAATACCCAAATCAAATATACTAAACCCACATAACGCAACTTCAGACCTAAAAAAGTATGAAATAGGAAGATTATTTGGTTTACACCTCCTTTTAATCACATGGTTAAAACGAAGTTAGGTAAAAGATTCCTAAACTTAATTAACTCTATTTATCCCCCTAACAACATCCTCCAAATAATTCTTAATAAAAATACCATTACATTAAGTTACAGTTGTAGTGATAACTTAGAAAAAATGATTCAAAAACATAATAATAAAATATTAAATGAAAATACTAACCTTAACTCCAATAATAAAAGTAAAAAGATTAACCCTGTAACTGTATTAATAAAAAAAACTGCCTGTTACAGCAGGAATATTTTAAACC
The DNA here is from genome assembly GCA_963556195.1 of Sepiola atlantica. Classification (NCBI taxonomy): domain Eukaryota; kingdom Metazoa; phylum Mollusca; class Cephalopoda; order Sepiida; family Sepiolidae; genus Sepiola; species Sepiola atlantica. Next base: position 37,699,837 of record OY744526.1, read on the forward strand.
TCTATAGTTTACCAAGTTACAATTACAATCAGCAGAAAATTCAACCCAAAACAAATAATATATAAGGATTGTTGATAATATTTTCAAAGAAAGATACAACAACCATAAATGTTCTTGTAAAAACTTTGGTTATTTAAAAAAAACTGCACTTTCCAGGACCTAACTAAGTATATATATATATATAATATATATATATATATATATATATATATATATATATATATATATATATATATATATATATGCATTAAATTAAACATGTATAGCAAAAATAAAAGTAAATATTCATCTTTGTGTGAAAGATTGCTCCTCTCATCATTCTAATAATGGAATCAAATAATGTACATACGTATATATCTAGATATTTACAAATATATGTATGTATACATACATATTTTATGTGCATATATGTATATATATATGTCAATATTTTTGCATATATATTTACATATTTAAATATGCACATGTTTATTCATGTGCATTCATAGCTATACACAGTTTAAACATATACAAACACACACACGCACGCACACACACACACATACACACACACACATATATATATATAATCTGATATAATTTAAAAGTAATCCTTTTTATATGAATAATTTTAAAAAACCAAGGCTAAATCATGTTTCTATTTTTTTTATTGATTATGGTCTCGTTTTCTATAAGGTAAACAGCAGATATGATTTATCAGAATAAGAAAAACAATTTGTCTTTTCTTAACGATATACGTATATATACATATATGCTCTTTGTGTAGTGCGCGTTCGTGCATTTTGGTTATGATTTGTTTAGTGCTTATGTAAATTTGTATATGAAGTGTTTTTCTAGGATGCAGGTGTAATCCGTTATTTGGATAATGACATAATTTTAATTTATCATTGATATATATATATATATAGCGGTATCGAAAAAGATTTAATATACATTTAAAAAAATAATTAATTATTTTTAGGTGCAATCTTTTAATTTCGTTTTCGACGTTTTGAATTAACACTTCCAATTTAAATTACGTAAATAATATAAGGATATTTATTTACAGGTTAATTAAGATATTAAAAAAAACTAATTATCCTTTAATTAGGTTTAAATATTAGTTTCTTATAAAAGATTATCGGTCAATTGTTATGCGTATTTCTCTTAGCTACGTTTTAATTAACAATATGGCTACATGCCCGAGGTGGTGCTTTAAAAACACTGTAGATAGAAGGGCATTCGATGTGAGTTTGTTTTGGTTCACAGAATTTTATTTTTGTTACATCGCAATGCATAATTTTTCGAATTGAGACTTTTTTTGTCTTCCTGATGAGTTTAGAGCAAAAAGATCAGATATTGACATAAACATGTTGTTTTAAACGAAACGGAACCGTAAATTGTACCAAATGTGATTGTTTTGAAAAAAATGTTGCATAAGATAAATAAAATCTTGGCCTTTGGAATGTAAAAAAATCTAGTGTATATATATATATATTTATATATATATATATATCGATGTCTGTAGGTAATAAATAATTAATATTTATTTATAAGTATTATTAAAAGCCCCCTTTACTTAGGCCGGGCATTCTGAGTGAGTTTAATAACAAGCAGTACTACTAGCTTCATTGCGAGTCCCAACACAGTTTGTTGTTGTAGATCATTTCGCTGCTCGTTGTAAAATACCCGCCGACTTCGTATTTACAAAGTTAAATTTCTCCTTAATTCTAAGCTAATTTGTGGTGGCCAACGGGAAAACGCTCTTGACTGCGAATCAGTGGCGATTTGTGATCGGAGTTCGCGCCTGCCGACCGTCGGAAATTAACTTCCTGCGCTGAAGATTACGATAGCATGAAACATCGATGTCTGTAGGTAATAAATAATTAATATGTATTAATATAGTGAAGATAGTACTATCTGTCATGTAGAAAAAAATATTTTTGAATATTTTATAATTTTTTAAAAATTATTTAATTCAATCAGTCGGGAGAGCACATGATAGTAAATGGTAGTTAGATTGAAGATGTGGGTGGACTAATGATATAGATATATGTTAATGAAACAACAATCCCACCATGAAAAGAGTCAATAATGGGACCTGAAGAAACAAAATATGTAAAATAGCATAGAGAAAAACAATTTTACCAAGATCTTTGTAAAACACAAAACAATGTAGACATAGACACAACATAAAACATAAAACTAAATTGATTATAAAATGGTTAAAAAGGGGGGAAAATAAAATAATGTATAAAAGTATACAAAGATATTTTTAGAATTTTCGTAGTATTAATTAGTTAGAGTAGTGAGGGCTCATCAGTTGACTACCAGAGCGACTGTTTCGGGGATTTGAAGACAATACAGTCTAGCAGAACTAGCCAAGTTCTACCGCCCACACTTTGAAATCTTTAGAATATATACATTGAGTATTTACAGGATGTAAGTAAAATTGTATTGGTTGACCATTGATTCTTGTGATAGTGATAACAAAGTCCAGGAAAGTAGTATTATTAATAATGTTGCACCTTCAGTTCTAGTTTTTTTTGGGTATATTTTTGGATGTGACGATAACAAATTAAAAACCATGGCACATCTATTAATCTGTTTGTGTTGTGGTATTTATATGCTCGTGGTGAGCCAAAAGAAATCTTCTTTTTTTATCAGAAAAATAAAAAATATATGATATATCCTTTTAAACAGATGAAATATAGTTAGCTAATTCTTCAGGCTCTTTCTCAAAGTTAAGGAATACATCAGGATACCTATTACATGCCTTAACAATCTGTGCATTTAACATTTTGTCAGTAATACCTTGTGTTTTCATGCATTCGTACAGTTCTGATGCTCTAGGCGCAAAGTCACAAAGCATTAGATATGTATATATAGAAATATTTCAAATTGTCTACACAAATCAATTCATGTTTCGATGCTACTGTGCTCCACGATGGCACCACGGTAGCACTGAAACATGAATTGATTTGTGTAGACTATTTTAAATGTGTATATAAAGTATATTTATAAAGCTCTACTTTGAATTGAGCACTTTTGAAAAAGTGTTGATTTATATATATGAGATGGAGAGAGATAGAGAGAGGGGACGTGTATAACTGTTTATATGTGTTGGAGATATATATGTGTATGCACCATATAGATTCCGATATAATAAGACATGCAGGTATGGAGAATGAGGACATGTACATACACTGATTAAAATAAGCACACTCGTCGGACCACATGCACACACCATGTAAGATACACTTATAAACACTATTACCATTCCGTTATAACAATCTAACATAAAAACATTTAAGAAAAAATATATATAAACATATTGGTAATAGCAACCACCAACACCTAACACACACACTCCACACACAAACATAAAATTCGACATACATAAAATATACCAACAAAAACACACCTATATTCTCCTTCACACAAGCACGGACGCATTTATACAAGAAGCATGAATAAACATCCTAACATACTGAATATGACTAACAAAATACACAGAAATTCACACACAAAATTATTGAATACAGTCACACATACAGAACTCTCTTTTTTAGTGTCGTCACCTAATTTAAATACATGTGTCGGTACACATACCATGAATACATATGTAAATTAGATGACAAAATAATAAGCCTCTTTACTTCTATTAATAAGAATAATAAAGGATGAGTGTACAGCCTGCGTATTTTATGATGGGGAAAACAATATCCTTCGCCAGTGTTCGCACTGATATTAATATTGATGTAAAATAACATCTGAATCGGTGAAGTTGAAAAATGAAAGAAGAAAGAAAAAACGTCTCAAACTGGAAAGTTTAAAAAAGGAAAGATACGTATAAATCGGTATAGAAAGCAGAAAGAAAGAAAAGAAATAAAACGTCTCATTATGGAAATAGATTGAAGGTGGGTTTGTCTGACTTGCTAATTGCTTTCTCAATTCCCAGAACTACATCAAATGGATTCGTCCAGTAGATTTTTATTCGTTAACCTTTGTGTTACAAGACCGATGGATATATATATATATATATATATATATATATATATATACTTAGGCAGCATTTCTTCATTGTTGTTTAATCAAACATATATCTATATATACAAATAAATACACACTGATCTTTATTATAGAGTATTATAGAGTATAAGTGATAATAATACTTCTATATACAACTGCTGCTACTACTACTACTAATAATAGAGAATGAAAAAGACTTATTTTTAGTAATGCAAGAAGAATGTTTTAAAACACATGTCACAGCTTATGCATTTTCGAATGAAATCAAAGTAGAATAAATAGTGTTAGTAGCTGTGACTCAATGGGGCACAGGTACGTCTAGTATATATATATATATATATATATATATATATATATATATATATATATATATACTAGAAAAATATATATGTGTCTACATGTATGTGTATGCGTCCTAGAATTGAATAATATAATAGTAAATATTGATTCTCTAGCTGAAAGGCATTGTAGGCAATCATCCTTTGTTTTTTAAAAAAAGAATTTCCAGAAATGATTTGAATTTGAAATCTTATCCTAAAAGGAGAAAAAAAAGCAAAATAAAAAGATGGATAAATGTTTAAAAATAAATACGAAGCAAAAAAAGTGATTATAAACCACATCCCCACCCTAACTCCCTGCACCACTTACATATTCCGCAAGCATCAAGAGAATCCAAATTGAATACATCTTTACATGAAAAACACAGGAGACTGTCTCAAATCTTTGGAGAAAAGAAAATAAAGGAAAGAAAGAAACAAGGAAAGCTTGAAGTTTGAACTCAGCATGCCATGTTTGATTTTAGCCCGGGTTATTACATCACTTTAATTAATACCATTGAGAAAGGTATTGTAGTGATATCTGAGCGCCATAACCCTAAGTGGCCTTACTCTGACCGATTGTCACTTAATACCCACAACTGACTGAATGACCAACACAAAACTGATCTGGCCTGAGGACATCATACACTTCAAGCTGACAGAACAACGAACCCATGTGTATCCATCGATTATATATACAAAAGATATATACGATATGATTACGTTGACACACCATTTTGTGTTAAAGTTAAGCGATATTGAGCCTAGTCAGTACTAGGTGGGCGACCATTTGGGAATATGAGGAGCTGTATGTTAGGAGTGCAAAAAAAAAAAATTGCAAAAACCATTGTTGTGATCTCCTTTGACTTGGATATACATTCAACTAGAGACTGCTTGTTAATTTAATATTCCTTAGAGACATCCCCTTTCAGAAGAAAAACGTCTCAATCCGAACAGGGCGAATGGTGCACCAGGTATATAAAGGATATACAGGCAAACGAGAGGGACAATAGAGGAGGAAGGCTAGGCTGGAACATAAAATTAGTTAGCAGAAATGTTAGCCTTAACTCACCTCGCTCCTCGCCTCACTCCTCATCTTGTTCATATGAAAGATTAACTAGTGACTGAGAACAATTTCATTTCATGTAGGTGTGTTGAATATCCAGACCAGGTGTACCGGAAATAAAACGCACTTGACACAGACACGCACCTGACCGGAAGTAAGAAAACATGGTTGATGGGCAGAAGAGACAAAACTCGATTGATTGTCAGAAATAAAGTAATTGTTGATTGATTCAAAACCACCTGCAAAGGATATGCAATCCAGAAAGGTTAACTGCAGACGAAAATACTTTGTCACTAAATAAACGCCCTAGGGGTGTGGCTACATTGACAGCGAAGGGGAAATCCTAGAATGAGCATTTACAGGTGGATGCGTGGGTGTCACAAATTATTATATAAACTAAACCTAAATTGAGATCGATAGTCGACTGGCGATCTGGTCCGAGAAAACTACCCCATCAATTCCTGTGCGTCCTTCTTCTTCACTACCCCCCCCCACTCGTTCACCGCCATTAACAATAAAGATATCTTATTACATTTTTATATATCAGTGTTTGTCGTTATTATTTTAAGCAGAGCAGAAATACAACAGGTGATGCTAGTTTAATTGAGTCAAAGCGAAAACTGTGAAATAATATCTGAAATCAGGAAGATTTCTGACATGTTGCACACTATGCACTCGTGCATGCAATAATTGCATACTTACTCTGTAGAAAGAAGGTGACGCGATACATGAAGTAGTAAATTAGACTATTATAGGAGAAAGAAAATTCGGAGTTAACACTATGACTGATGATCATGGTTTACTTTGGCAAGAGCATTTCCACTTTGCATAGTGAATAATGGTACTTTACCAAGTGTTTGTAATATTGAACAAGCACATCATAGCAGTATACATTAGCAGGCTGGAAAAGAATATGTGTAAAAATCGATGAAAGATGAAACTGGATGAAGAAAGAGAAAGAGACGTCTCTGAAAGTCTTGGGTTATAAATTAACTGTCACAAAGTAAGGGGAAATTTACATCACTCTTTTAATTTATAACATATTTAAATGAGTTTTTCTTAAACTTATAAGTGGTAAATAGTTCTGTAAACTTTTACAGCTCACCACGTGGGTCCTTGACTTTAAGGTGTGTCGTTTATCATACAACATCGAGGATAGGTCCTCAAACATCAATCCGACAGAGTCTGGGCCATTTGAGTTAGGTGGCCTTTCTTCTGTCGTGTTGAGGTATTGTTCTGTGTATTTCTAGGAAGTCAACCTTCCCAGGCTTTACCTTCTCTCTTTGAGAAAGGGTTAGTTTATTGCTAATCGCCTGAGGCGCCCCTACCGGGGAATGCTGATGGGGCAGCTCAGGCATTTTTGTAGGCCAGAGTGGTCCGCTTCTTGGGCGCTGGCTTTTCAACCCCCACCTTCCGAACTTGTGTCACATATTTCTGCAGTAAGAAGGAAGTAAATACTAGTTCCATAAACCTTTACAGTGATTTGTAGGAGTGTTGCGTGATAGATATCCGTTATGCTATGTGTTTAAGGCTGGTGAGGGATGGGCACTGCCAGACATCACCAGCTTTATGTGTGACGGCACCCATTCCTCACAAGGCTATATTGTCCAATACTTTCTTAACAGTTTTATCGCACCCAATGTCACTCACAAGGCTAGTGTTGATTCATCACATGTAGTTCTCAAACACTTGCCTAAGATACCACAAAGTAAAATAGAATCCAGGATGCAAATATTCTAACCGATTAGTCAAACTAACTTGGAAAATTTATTTCCTTAATCATCATCATCATCATCAGCAGCAGCAGCAGCAGCAGCAGCAGCAGCAGTAGCAGCATCAGTTTAATGCTCATTTGACATGATGGCATTGTCGGGCAGCTTTTAGAAATTGACTTCAAATCTAATATATCTCTGGTCAGGTCTTTATTAATCCCTGTGTCTATCAAGTACATCCTTATCACTTCCTTCCATGTTTTCCTTGGCCTACCCATGTCAACTGATCCTGCTACCTCAACTGTTCTACATATATTAACCCAAGAACTCTTGTCCATCCTTCAATGTGACCATACCATTGTTTCAACATGGCCATACCATCAAAGTCTCCCGTTAGCACACATCTCTATATACTGTCCAGATTTAATCTTCTTCTGAGTTAATCAAATCTGAGCTTGTCTTTAAGACTGACATTACACATTCATCATATCATTTTCATATCATTTCTAGCCATGCAACGCATGTCTTCAACACTCATTGGCCAGGTTACACTTGCATACATCATCAGACTACATACACATTAGTCAGCGAATGACTTTTTGTATTTTTACATGCCCTATTTATATTCTTTCCTTGTGCATCCATAAAATACAACATATTCAATATGCCAGACGCATGTTGGGTTTCAACACGTGCGTCACTATAAAAACGCTAAAATTGGAATATGAAATATTCTTATTTTTCAGATGTATGGACCTTTTTTAGGTCCATCGTATTGCTATGTCTATTCATCTCCTTCCATTACTTGGTCCATGTTGCAGAACATTTTTACATTTGTGTGCATATCTCATCCCTATACACAAGTTGATTCACTGGTTTTGTAGGGTATTTTCTTGTAATAAAATTCACTATGATAGATCATGTTTGACTCTATGCTTTTAAAATCCTACCTATTATTCAATTTCCTAACTCGAATCCAACTTCTCAAGAGCAGATAACTCTGTTGTGCATGTTTTTAGCTAAGTTGTATATCATTGTCAAACATTTTTTATTCACTCTTTTTTATGCTATAAAAAACACTTTTTTTTCATTCTCTTGATTCTGTTTATTTCAATAAAAACATGAGAACAAAAACAAAAACATTCACACAGAAATGTTTCTCGTTTTAGACCCGTTTTCTTTCTTTTTTTTATCATTCAGTGAATCCAATCAGGCTTGGTAATGCAAACGTGTAATTTCTGGCCAGACACATTCATATATGCATAAATTTTACATTTAAAAATCTTTGACTGAGATTTTTATAGGTGTCCTTCCTTTCTTCTTTTATATGTTTTCGTCTGCGATAAATTGGTTTTTATTGCGACCTTTTGAAATATATTCTTTTACACACAGAACTGCTGGGGAATATTGGCTTAAAGGTATTTAGAAAAGAATCTTGGACACTCCTAAGAGAATCATGAACAGACTATAACTATTGTGTGGTACCACATGTAAATTGAATAACCTACACAAATTGGGTAGACTACTATAATTGGGTATCTGATATTAATTGGATACTCTGCAGTAATTGAGTACTCTACACTAACTAGTTACCATACACTTATTGAATTTTCTACATCTGTTTGATATGCTGTACAGTAGATTATCCAACATGGATAACCTCAAACAATATTGGACGAAAACGTCCATATATGATACTTTGGCCTTTTGGCTAAGATCAAAGTGTAGTATCTGTTCCGATGGATACTGTACCCTGTAGACCGGTATTGTCTTGGCCTTCGGGGCTTGATTCCGCCGGTCTATGGGTCTGTCCTGTGCAGTTCTAGGAGGTCCACCCTCCCAGACTTCGCCTCCCCTCTTTGGAAGGAGTAAGTTTATTGCTTACTACCTGAGGAATGCCGACAGGGCTGCTCAGGCAATTTTTAATGGCCAGAGTGCTCACCTTCTCGGGCGCTGGCTTTTCAACCCCCACTTTCCCAACCCGAGCTTGGGTCACATCTTACTTGTGGGAGTAAGATAAAACTGGCCTTGTGCCTAACTCCTGTAGCGGAGTAAATAAAATTATACTTTACATAGTAGGTAAATGAGGCCAATATAAGCGAACCTCTGTAAAACAATATTAACCCACCATTCAAGACCGGAACATTCACACCCGTCGCTCTGGCACTTTAATGATACCATACACTAATTTGGTACGCTACTTCAATTGAGCACTCTGCACTATACACATTAATTGATAACTTTGCCCTTATTAAATACTCTATTCTAAATGAATACCACACACAAATTGTGTAAATCAAAATAATTAGATACTCTATATTAGTTAGGTACGCTAGACTAAATTGGAACCCTACAGTAATTGAGTACTCTACACTAATTGGATAGCCTACGTTAATTAGGTACTTTAATGATAATTAGGTGCACTAAATATATATATTTGGTATTATATATCAAAATGGGTGCCATACATTAATTTGGTACCCTACTCTAACTGAATAACAACAAATACTTGTTATAAACCGCCTCTATAAGTAATCAAGCTTAGTTCATCCCATTAATTATTTTCAATCCTCTCATAATATTCTTCATCTTTCAACTGACAATCATTCGATCTCATCAATCCTTACTCACGAGTGTTTTTGGCCTTGATACATAATGACTCATTAGTAAAAAGAAAAACAAAAAATCCAAATCACCATCAGTAGAGTCTACTGGTAGTCTATCAGTAGACTCTACATGTGCTTTTTTTTCTATGTGATTTTATCTTTTCATACTGTCTGGTTTGTCAACTTTGCCATTTTATTTTTTCTATACATACCATCAGCATCATTACCATAGTTGGCTTAACGTCCGTTTTACATGCTAGCATATATTGAACGGATTTTAGAAATTGACTTCCAAACTAACCTATCTCTGGCCAGGTCTTATTTATCCCTCTTTCTATCAAGTTCATCATTATCACTTCCTCCCATGTTTTCCGTGGTCTACTCCTACCAAGCGACTCTTCTACATCAACTGTTCTACATCTACATACGCTAAAAATCTTTTTTAACATGACCATACTATCGAAGTCTCCTGTTCTGCACACATCTCCCTATGCTGTCGCGATGTAATCTTTCTCTGAAGTTTTCAGATTTAAACCTGTATTTAACACTCATATTACACATTCATCGTATCATTCTCATATCATTTCTCTCAATGCAAAGCATGTCCTCAACCCTCACTTCCATACATCATCACACTGCGTACACATGCCTGATATACTTTTCGCTTGGTCGACATTGGTAACGCTGTGCTGGTTAGTAATACCAGATGCGTACATGTAAATGAATTGTGCTAAATTTCCTGCTCTTTGTGGTGCACCCTGTATAATAACTAGCGATACGGTAATAGATATTGTAGATGTAAATATTCCATTAGGCACAATAGTTGTATTTTACCTTTACTAGTTTTAAATTAGAGGAGATCTCTAAACTGACACACTGGTGGATGCACAAGGAACCCTACAATCGTGCTGAGATGAGAGCAGTTGTGTCCGGTCACCTAAAGACTAGCCAAAAACATAAAACCTTTTATGCCTTCGATTATCTGATAAGAAGTTTTTTACTATTGCGGCCAGCACTTATCAAGGCTAACAGTCACTCGAGGATAAGGATTAATGAGATGGGAATTATTGCCAGCCGAAAGATGGGTAACACTATTGGAGTACTAAAATTGATCAATAGTATGAACTGCAATTTTATTAATTATAGGGGCAGTCCATGACGAATTTGTTGACATTGGATTTGAAGATGATCAAGTTTTAATTACAGGAAAGCAGTCCCACGATAATGTGTTCAGCAGGTGGGAAGCCCTTTAAAAAAAAAAAACTCTGTCCATGGGAGTTCCGACTGGCATTATACACATGGAGAGATAAAGAAAATACTTTTTTCGTTGTGGCTGCAAGACTAGTTCTTATTGTTTTTCACTATGATGAATCAAAGCTTGAAGGTTAATTGAACACCTTCCATGGAAATAGTGATGGAGTATTTATTTTCATTTCATTCATAAATTATTTTAACAATTTCTCTATCATGTTCCTTTTATCTATTAATCATCATATGGCTATAATGACGTTGACGCACCAGTTCCCGTAAGATAACAATAGGTTAATGACGTTGAACTGGTCAGTACTAAATAGTTGGGTGACCGTTTGAAAAGTCTAGGTGCTATATGTAACAAAAGTCTATTAACATTAATCTACAGATCAATCATATAGAAAACGGTTTCAGTGTAAAATGATCCGACGACGGTCGACATGCCGTAAAACCCAACAATCAGTCTATTAATGATTAGGTAGTGTTGAGAGAAATGTTTTCTTGCCGCTTGATCTCCTTAAACGGAAACCTGAAGTGGCTGGAAAGATCACCAGAAATCCCTTGTGACCTTTTGCTTTGCAGACACATAAAGGAAATGGTTTTCTGATATCTTCCTCAAATTGTTGAGGCTTAGAAGAAAATGGATAAGAGAAGAAATTGATGCAATTCTGTAGAATAGAAAGACTAAGTCTCATTCTAACATTTATATCAACTTTATTGGCCATCTTTGTAAGTAAGTGTGTGTTGAAATGGTATTGGGAACCAATCCAAGTTCAGCTGGTCAGTCCATGTGTGGCGGGTCGCCATCTTGGATATTGAAGTCTTCTTGTGGCGGGTTTTGACTTGTATCCCAAGAGAGCAGTTTCTAGGTTGATTACACAGTAGGGGCCTTCTTACAGCTAAAGAGAAAGAACAGTGGCGACCACTTCCTTAAATAACCCTTGAGACCAGTTCTCTGCTTGCATGAAAGATTGTTTCTTATTGGGCAACTCAGAAGCGAAATTAATTTTTTTTTTCCAATCAGCACCCAGCTTACACATCAAGCAGATATTTCAAACATCGTTAATGGCTGCTGCTGCTATTGCATTTGTAGTAAGGACTACTACTACTGCTAAAATTCCATGTGAAATGACATGGAAGGTCATGGAGAACTACCAGGAACGACTCCATAAATCTATCGCCAACAAACGCCGGCCTTGGTTAGATATAATTTTCTTAAACCCATTAAAAGAAAAGCATTTTATATACAGGACGCCCCCCTCCCCCAAGAAAAAATGAAACTCATGAAATCGTTAATAAAATACAACAAATTTGGTACAAATAAACTTCAGTTTCAGTCATGAATGTTGAGCAATCTTTCTTTTATCGCCGGATATTACGTGCAAAATTGTCAATAACTTTGACACATCCCTCGCTCGGAACTTCCCTGATTTTGGTTGCGATGGCCCTCTTCTTCAGGCCAGGAATAGTTTGAGGATTGTTTTAAAAGAAATTATCTTTGGAATAACCCCACATATAAAAATCTGGTTGGGAGGTTAAAGTCCGGTGAGTTTGAAGCTAATTTAGAATCACACTTTCTGCTGATGAGATGATCACGAAAGTGTTCCCGCATCATAATTTAATGGTGATGAAAACAAGACTGCTGCACATTCATGACTGAAACTTGGTAGACAATTCAGATATAGACTGAAGAGTTGTTGTACCAAATATGGTTAGGTTGCTGAAAGGATTATGAACTTTATTAAAGATTCTATGGGCGGCATTTTGAAAAGATCACAACTATTTAGAAAAGAAAATTATAAAAAGTACAGGTTGGGGGAATCATCCTGTACTTTTTACGATTTTATTTTCTAAATAGTTGTGATCTTTTCAAAATGTATACATTGAGAGTTGTCACACAATTCAACAAAAATAAAATAGAAAAGCATCTTAGCCATTAATCTATATCGTTTACTGGCCGGACAAAATTTTTTGACTCCTCCAACCTTGTTGAGGGGACAAATGTAATAGTGGTTATTGAAAAGCTATTGACTTCTCTCAGTTTCAGCAAAAGCCGAAATGCTAAAAAAATTTCATGGAGGCTTTGTCATATTTCCCAGATTGTCATTTAATTTATTTATAACCAGCAGGTCTACCTAGTGTTGCCTGGGGTCCTAATAAAGGTAAAGTGGTCAATCATAGTTGAGGGCGACCCAAAAGCTCCCTTTTCATTAGTTTCATGGGGAAGGCACCACTCTTTTCCACTTAATACTCCACTTACCCTTGATTCTCACTTTATAATGCTGCGTGTATACCAAGGAGGGATCAATTACCATTTTTTAAGTCTTTGGTATGACTCAACTGAGAATCGAACAGTGATCTCCCGGCCCATTAGCAGACACTCTTACCATTATGCCAAATGGTCCGTAAATTACGTAGATTACAAAAGAAATAAAAAGAAATAAAATGAAAATTAAACAATCTGCTTTATATTGTAATTTAAAATGCCTAAATTCATTTTGGGACGAAATAATCATGCCCCAAGTAAGGTTTGAACTAAGAAACTCTCTCTTTAGGTATGGCATGGTAACCGACTGACCCAAGAAATGTTGATGCTATTAAATACAAACCAGACTATCTTTTTTATTTCCCATTTTCTCTCACCCTTCCTTTTCTCCTCTCTCTTTAGAGTCGAATGTCGGGCAGCCAAAAGCACCGAAAGGAAGCAGAGAAAGCGAAAAAGACAAATCAAGACTTCTTTTAATTGTTTTTCACCGGTGATTATCGGAAAGATATCTCTAACTGAGTATTGACCAAGTTTCAGTGCTGTTTTTGGAACAAGTACTAGTAAGAATAATAGAATGTAATTTTTTTAGCCATCCATACACTAATCTGGTCCCTGTTGATCCCAAGGGAATGAATGTTTGAGTATATTTTTACCATAACCAACTTGGGGTCATACGAAATCGTATGATGTTAGATTTGTAAAGGTATCATTGGCACTTTCTGAGTTTCAGCTGGACACACAGATGGAGAGAATTTGAATGCCTACTAGACACAATTATGGAGTATCTTCGGTCTCTATGTACAGGAGTTCATTAGGATACCCTGACATGAGGATACTTCACCCTTCATGTGAACCCTGACCAAATATTAAAAATAACATTGTATTCGAAGCCCAAATAGGATCCCATAGGCAGGACTACACACTGGCTCATACGAGGAATGATGCACCTTCTCCAAGTGATGCTATCACAAGTAACATCACTAACCTCAGTACTCCACCATATCAGATGAATTCTGGTTTGGAAATCCAGTGAGACCAAAAACAGACCACAGTAAAGATAAGTAGTCAATTGGGGACAGTGAAGTTTACATTCTTCATTGCTTTTCTAACTCAGTGTTTGAGAAGTAGAGGAGGACCTTAAATGAATGCTCGGATATTTATGTATCTCATGAAGAAATCAAGTGTTAGCCCCCAGGAAGAGGCCCCTTGATTTCTGAAAGCTTACTAAACTAAAATGAAAGAAATGGAAATGCACGTTTCCTGTATATAATAGATGAACCAGAATATCCTAAGAGGTTTAAAATAATAAAATACCTTCTTTGAAATTTTAATAAAAAAAAGAATCATTACACCGATTTGCTTTTTCTTCTAACATAACGAAAATTGTGCAAATAGCAAACAACATTAAAAACAGGAATAAAATCATTGCCTAACGATAAACGTAAAATAAATCAGAACAATTTTTGAATGCGAAAACAGGCCCATAAAAGCCGCCGTGAGTTTGATTTTGTCCGTCTTTGTGCCGACATTTTAAGACCTTGCATCTCTGATAAACATAATGGGGCACAAGAGACCAGAGTTGATGATCACCATGAAACCCCGAATTCCCAGGCAGAAAAGCCATTAATTCATTCCTAGTCGGATAATTAAGCTTTATACTTGAAAGTAATTGCACATTAAATTCCAATTTGTGTTGCAAAGATGATCAGCAGAATACAAAATTCCCATTCCTTGAGAAAATGGTATGCCAAGTGACCAATGCTTTGAAGATTTTTCAGACAAGAATAATTAAGTCATTTTAGCATATATATATATATATATATATATATATATATATATATATATATATATATTAATCATTGGTTCTAAAGAACCTTCTGAAGGTATATGTATAATAGAAAACTCTCTATCATATTCCTTAAGTTAGGCGAAACAATTGTAAATAAAGTGATATGATTTCCGTTGGTTTCGTATTCATCTTTATATATGTACATTTATATAAACTTTGGTACGTGTATATATCTGTATGTACAGGATTCACTTCGAAGCTAATAAACCGATCATTATAAATTTGGGAACACAGCTGTTATGTTGAAGGAGTCAAAACGTTGGCTATATTTAGTTTAATTTAGTTTAATGCAAAACAGGTTGGAAGCTCTTCATGAAAATTCAGATACCTCCGATTTTTGTTAAATTTAAACAAAAGGTATTCGCCAACCAGTAATAAATATTCTTCAAATTTCAGTTTAGTATCACTATTTCTTGATTTTAATCTTCATAAGGGGATATAACTGGTGCAAAGCTATTTTATTCAAAGAATTAACTTTATCCATTCTGATACGGGTATTCTACTAGTATATATATATATATATATATATATATATATATATATATATATATATATATATATATATATATATATTAGGTGCATTCCAATGACCAAAGGAAAAATTAATCCATAACGATACCTTTCATCTGATCTTACAATTTCTTCATCCTCATATGTTGTCGAACAACCGCAACCAAACTTTACCTCTGTAGTTTCAATCTTTTTGCTTTCATACCTGTAATTCCTCTTTGTCACGCCGACAAACCTAAAATATTTTTTTTTATGTTTTGATTGTATTTTTTATTTTTTATGTTTATTTTTTTTTAAATTTAATGCACTGGATTTGGAAAAAATAAACCAAAAAATAATTTAAACAATATATGCTCTGAAGCTTGTTATACAACTTCATTGAGCTTACAATTTGGAACATTTTCGGATATTATAGAGAGTATATATTTAAACATATATATTTTGTAAGAAACCATAAATATATTTATAATTATTTATAAATAAATATTATTTTCAAAATAAACCCATATACACATGTGTTTCATGCCAAACCTGCAATCGTCAGTATGAAGAAGACAATCCCTGCCGGTTACACGGTTCGAACCCCGATACGAAAGTCATTTTTGACTCAATAATCGAGGCGTGAACTAATACTCTAACACGCATTGTCTAGAAATGGGTAGTAAGTTAACATCTGAATAGCAAACACAGCGGCTATCCAGCAAGCAATCGAGAGAGAATTCAATAGGCCTAGAGTCATGCATTACACAGAATAACGGCTTGTTGGCAACTTAAAATGCTCTATTTTTCAAGTGCTTTGAATAATTATATATATATATATACAAAGTTTTCCGATAACTTCAATAGCTTCACCATCCAAATATTCTTTGTCCACATCTCATCCATCTCAGTTTTCTTACACTTCTTGCATATAAAATGGTTACCCTATCTCAACCTACCAGTACTTCAACTGCACTTCTTGTGTACTCAATACTTACAAGTACCACAAAGACTGAATTGCACTCATCTCCCTTTCCACAAACTAAACAGGGGAACTTCCACCTTTTGGGGAGCTTTCCAACACTTCAACCAATGATCATCACTTTTGTCTTGGTAACATTCACTCTCAGACCATTACTTTCCAGAGCATTCTTTCAAGTCTTTTACTTAAGAAGTAGGGCATCCATTGTTTCACAGGCAAGTACTAAATAAGCAGCACACAGCATCTTTTCCAGACAACTCGTACGGAACTCCCTGGACAACACTTCTAAGTCACAAATGAAAAGCAATTGACTTGGTACAGAACCCTGATGTACTCCCTCTATAATATTAAAGCTGTCACTAAATGTGATGTTAATTCTAACACGACTTTGAGCATTTCGGCAGATTCCTTAAACAACCTTCACCAACCACTTTTTTAACCCTAGTTTATGCAAAGACCACCAAACAATCTTTATTGGTACTCTGTGAAAAGCTTTCTCCAGGTCCACAAAGGCAAGACCCAAGTTCTTCTTCTTAACAAGATACTTCTCTTGAATTTGTCTCAAGATAAATATAGCACAAGTGGTATTTTGCTCCGGCATAAAAACAATATTTATTTTATTTTTGTTTTGGAAGGAGATTTGTGTATATTTATCAAACATATACTAAAAAAAAGGGTAACTAGAAAGAAAGTAACATATTTATCTCAAATATTAAAAAGAAATATTTTTTTAAATTATGTGATTAAAATAAAATATTTTGGAGACTTTTAAAATATTTTTATTTTGTACAGATAGCGTTTTTGTCAAAAAATTATGTCAGACAGCCGGACAGACATGCTAAGAGCTTTGTTAATTTAATGTAATAAATTAAATTTCTCAATGAAGATAAATACTACTAATACTACATACCAGATTTTATTTAATATTTTCATTAATTCATATGATACTAAAACAGGCAATCTTTCTTGCTTTCTTGTTTGTTCATTGAATGTTTTAGATGGTAGGAGGAAGGGGAGTGACATGAAAAGTGGTGAGAAAATTGGAATAGTGGAAGGGGGAGGTGGTGGGAGAAGTGTAATGACGTAAATCAAGGGCGATTGAGGTTAGAAGTGATAGGATGGGAGAAATGATGTAAATAATTAAATGACGTAAATGAAGAAGAAAGACATTTTGGGAATGGCTTTGATTGGCTCTGTCATCTGAACATTATCCAGTGTAGATTTTGTTTATTAATTCTGTTACAGTTGCTTAAAACATTGGTACTGTGAGCCTACATAACCGTTCATTTTCTTTCTTCTTTATCTATCTGTCTATTTACTTAATGTAACATGTACAAGCTTTGATTCAACGGGTCACGGATCGTCTATTGTTTTTTTTTTGTTTTTTAAATAAGATTTTTGATCCGAATTTCTAGCCGGGCGCATCTTTATTGGTGTTATGAACTTTTTATGGTCTAGTAGAGTTTTATTAGATTGGCCAATGAAGTCCAATGGATGAATATCATGTGTTTACCCATGTGCATTCTATTAACCTGCAAAATCTTCACATAATTTCTTAATGTATTTCTCTGACACTGTTTTTGGAAAGCTAATGCATACACTAACAAGAATTAAATTAGATTCACAGTGGGCGGAGGGCGAGAAGGCAGGTCGCTGAAAAAACAATTATTTTTCCTCATTTAAAATATCTTTCTGATATTAAGTATAACAAAAAAGAGGAAGCAATAATTATCTGTATAATTCAATAACAGCTACATTTGAACATGGCAGAAGAAGACGGATTTTCTGCTTTTCTGTTTTCATACCCAATGGCTTGACCCCTATTCCACTTGCTTTGCTAATACAATTCAATCTGCAAGCAAATGAGATTATGAAATGCCAAATTGAGCAATGTTTTCTTTTTTTAATGGAATTTGTTTTACCAAATCTTTCAGCGTTGCGTTCAGAAACTTGCATACCAAATATTAGAAGAGATCTTCAAGGATCAGAAATAGATGTAACCTTTACAGAAAACAAAACTGATGCTTACATGTGCGTAAGAATATTATGTATGTGTATATGTGCTTGTATATTTGTATGGGTGTATATGTATGAATGTGAATGTTTTAGAGTTGTGTTTTTGAGTATGTATTCTAGTATACATGTGTATATGAGTATGTATGAGACTCTACTTATGTATATGAATATATAAAATAGCGTATGCACAGATATACGAGTGTATAACATTGCATGCAAACATGAGTGTGTATTTGCACGTATGAGTGTGTGAGAGAATGCATGTATATATATATATATATATATATATATATATATCTTTGAAAACTCATGAGCTTAGGACTTAAGAATACTTTGCTTGAACTTTGAATTCTAATAAAATTTGATTGACACCTTATTTTATTACTTCATTTTATATTATAATATATATATATATATATATATATATATATATATATATATATATATATATATATGAGTGTGTATAAAAGTCTATACACATATGAGAGAGTAAGTGTATATATTAAGTGTGCATAGGGACATTAAAAAATGATTGCTGAATGCTGAAAATGTCTGTATGTTCCTCCACTCTCTCAGTGAAGGTTAAATCTTTTGCTGCTTTTAGAAGAATAAAATTAATGTACCGAGTATGCTCCTCTGGTCCGAATTTTCTTAATAACAACCGTGTTTCCGAATATCGTCCTTATGGGCAAACTCAGTTGAGAAAGTGTCTTTCCACCATGAAAACCATGAAGTTAAAGTAATTCCTCGAGGTTATCGCAGATGAATTCTTAAATATTAGCAGATAAGCTATCTACAAAATCATTAGTTATTTGAATGTGAATGCTTTGCGTTTTAAGTGTCTGTATAAATTTTTGATTTAAAGCAGTTAAAATTCTTAATTGTGATTCCTCAAACAACTTTTGTTGGTTTGTGAAAAAAATTTCCAATAAGTATTGAAAAATCGCCATTATTTCTTTTATGTTTTTTTTTTCGATGGAACTTTTTTCTTTTCGTCCGGTGAACAAGTGACTTGTTTTTTCTTTGTTTATCTTAATCTTTCGTCGACAGTTGCTGTGTAGGCGGTAGTATTTGTGAGATATAGGATGAATATAAAAAAGAACAATAAAAACTCCTGTATAAAACAATTAACATTTATTCTACATTTACAAGTGAAGAAAAGAATTACTTCTTAGTCCAAAAACGTCTTAATGGAGAGAGGTCTCAAACACGTGTTAATCAAAGATTGTCTATCTAGAATTTCTTTGAGGCCCCAGATCACAAAGTTACTTCCCTTTTTATATGTTCTGTATTGATTTACTCCTCTCCAGGAGTTAGGCACAAGGCCAGTTTTTATCCTACTCCCACAAGTAAGATGTGACCCAAGGTCGGGTCGGGAAAGTGGGATTTGAAAAGCCAGCGCTCGAGAGGTGAGCACTCTGGCCATTTAAAAATTGACTGGGCAGCCCCGTCGGCATTCCCCGGTAAGGACGCCTCAGACAGTAAGCAATAAACTTACTCCTCCCCAAAGAGGGGAGGCAAGCCTGGGAGGGTGGACCTCCTAGAACTGCACAGGACAGACCCATTGACCGGTGTAAGTCAAGTCCCGAAAGACAAGACAATACCAGTATGGGGTGCAGTATCCATCGGAACAGATACTACACTTTGATCTTAGCCAAAAGACCAAGAACGTTCTGTAGATGAAAATCTGTTATTTAACCCCTACCCACAATAGGAATATGTGACACAAGGTCGGAAAGTGGGATTTGAAAAGTCAGCGCTCGAGAATTTGAGCATTCTGGCTGTTTAAAAATTGACTGGGCAGCCCCGTCGGCATTCCCCGGTAGGGGCGCCTCAGACAGTAAGCAATTAACTTACTCCTCCCCAAAGAGGGGAGGTAAAGCCTGGGAGGGTGGACCTCCTAGAACTGCACAGGACAGATCAGACCCATAGACCGGCGGAAATCAAGCCCCGAAGGCCAAGACAATACCGATCTATGAAGTGCAGTATCCATCGGAACAGATGCTACACTTTGATCTTAGCCAAAAGCCCAAGAACGTTCTGTAGATGAAAATCTGTTTCATCTAACAGTGTGTATGAGAACGTATATAAAAACATGTGTTTTAGAGTGTATATGTGTATATCAGTATGTATGAGTGCTTATGTGCATATATGAGTGCATATGAAAGAATAGGTATGCATATGAGGTGGTTTCAAACGTAAGGACTCCGGCACTAATAGAACTTACAATCCCGATATGGAAATTTATTGTAAATAAAAACTCAGCAAAGCAGACATAAAACACGTTATTAATATGATGGATGTTTAAGCGTTTTGTAAAATGAAACATTTCAAGAAGAGTTGTAAGGCAAGGAGTGTTATATATTAGATGGCCTTGGATAGATCCGAGGTATGAAATAACTTTCAATGGTTCGAAAGGTTTCATTTGATATCCATGAGAATAGTACGGGGAGACGATGGAAATGGATGTCAGGGAAACATGAGTCGTGTTACATCATCGAAAACCTAGATGAGAGTTTTGTTCAGTTTATGGTTAGAAGTGAATAAAGAAAGACCTTTTTAAAAGCGTAGCATTATAAAATAGACACCCTCTCTCTCTCTCTCTCTCTCTCTCTCTCTCTCTTCTTCTTTGACGTTCAAATGTGTAATAAAAAAACAAGACATTATCATAATCGTCTGTGTTAGTTAATTGTAATGACAAACATCACTAGATCCAAAAGTTCCACCCAAAATAGACTCCACGATCTGTCAAGAAAGTCTTTCAGAGTTTTCATATTTCATTCCTAAATTTCTTCGTCTCATGAAAACATCATCATCATCATCATCATCATCATCATCATCATCATCATCATCATCATCACCACCACCACCACCACCACCACCTACAGTTTAACGTCTGTTTTACATGCTGCAATGCATTAGACGACTTTTATAAAAACTATCTCTGACCAGGTATTCATTTATCCCTCTTGCTTTCAAGCCCATTTTCTTCCTATGTTTTGCTTAGCCTTCCCCTGTGAACAGACCCTGCTACCTCAACTGATCTACATCTACTCATCCAATAACTCTCATCCATTCTTTCAATGTGACCATACCATCGAAGTTTCCTGTTCTTTACTGTCCAGATTTAATCTACTGTAATATTCATTCCCTTGGGGCAACAAGAACTGAATTAATGCATGAAGGGATAAAATATACTGTTTTACTGGTAGTTGTTCCAAAAACAACACTGAAATTAGGTCAAACAGCCAGTTACCTGATGCTTACTTTTCCTTTTTCGTTGTTGATTTCTTTTTTTGTTGCTAATTTCTGTTATATTGAACCAGTTATCAAAGAGAAAGATAGAGATTAATAGATAGATAGAGAGAGAGATAGATAGATAGAGAGAGAGAGAGAGAGAGAGAGAGAGAGAGAGAGAGAGAGGGTACGCAGTAGAGGGAGAGGTGTGTTCAAAAAGTAACATGACTGAATATCTCTGAAAAAAGAGACGTTTCAAAAGAAAGATGTTACCCCACATTTTTTTTTAACTCTTCTATTTTGGTATTCATGCCCCGAGCAATGCTTGGTATCCCTGTAAGTAATTAATAAGTTTTTGATGGACAGAACACACACATTGCGAACAAAGATACACTTAAAAAATGTTATTGGCAGAAATCAAGACACCAAGAATGTCTTTTGAATTGAGAAATGAATAAACAGAAAAATAAATGCCAGTTTTTAATGAGGTTCTCAAAGAATAAAGATAGAAAAAAAAGACACAAAAAGAAATACGTGATTGCATGAAATGTTTTTTTTGGGGTGTACACAAATATACAATACAGTACTAGTTGTATGTACCCGGCGTTTTGAGCGATGCACGTGTTCGGGTATATCTTTCCTATATACAAGGTCGCCATTTTGTGTGTTCTGTTATTGCATATGTTGGAAGAAAGAGAAAAGGAATACAGTGAAGGAACAGCTGGATTAATATACATACACATTTATACTCACATAAACAGTTTGTTGATTGAAGACAAACGTAAAGGAGTTAAGGAACATGTAACAGGGTATACATTATGATATACACAAAAAAAAACAACAGTCATTAGTACTAAAGAAGGAATACATTATGGTCCAAAATACAATGGGAAAAGAACACATGTTACCAGGGTCGGAGATAGAGAAAGTAAATCTTACTATCTTTGTATTGTGTGTTTCTGAGATTTTCTGTGACTTCTATAAGAATACGTAATTTAGAGTCAAGGCCTTCTAAGGTTTGAGTAAACATGCTCCTAAGATGAGCTGGACTAAACGTCCATCAGCTTTAAAAGACGAGCCAGAAAGGGGATAAGATCTCATTCTAAATTCCTCACGTGGGTGGAACAATATTTCTGACATTCACATAGGAGAACACATTCTCTAACGTTGAGCAGAATAAATCCCAAGGAGAAATAAATCCAAAGGCGATGATTTAGATAATTCTACTAACATTAAGTTTATAACAAGACGAAATAGATTCATGACTGTATTTCAACATCCATGACAGAACTTAGAACATGTCATGCTGCACCTATAGTTCGCCCTGAACCTACAGTTCGCCCTGCTAGCCAATACACCATCTGCGCATCTAAATATCCGTATGTTGTGGATGTTTAAAGATACTTTCTTGTTCGATTTCTTTTAATCTTCATCTTACCGACAGACTAATTCTTATCTTTCCATCATTTTTTATCCGTATTTTCTTACAAAGACTTAATCTTTTCTTTAATCCATATATCATCAAATGAGAATGGATATTCTTAAGATGCGTCCATTTAATCTGCTCGCTGGTCGATGAAAATGCTATTCCAAACAGAGTAACCAGAATTTTATTTCAAATGTAAGCGTGACAAGAAACAAAACTATTATTTCAAACTTTAACATGATAGACCGACCGACTAAGCCTCTCATAAAGATGTGAGGACACATTTAAAAGAAACTCTTATTCATAGGAAAAAACATATTTTTCTATTCCTTTATATAAAACTCCCTTTTAAATAAACTGCTTTTTTTAATCTGACCATATTTATGAACATTTTATTTATGGAAAAGCTAATAACATTATAATCGGAATAAACACATACAGAATAATCACGTTGACACACCGATTCTCGTTAAATCACTGAAGTTAAGCGACATTGAGCCTGGCCAGTATCAGATGGGTGATCATTTGGGAATACTAGGCGCTGTATGAGAGGGCAGCAAAACCTCCCTGCAAAATAAATACAGCTCCGAAGAAGCTTTTAGCAAGAACCTTGGTACTCTTATAGATGACACACCATGTTTCCATGACTTTGCGTCGTCAACATTTGGAGAAGGTCTCGGAAGCGCCCGAGAGTTGACGAAACTATTAAACAATCAGGTTGCAGCAGGCATTAGACAATCAGGCTATAGCAAGCAGCTGATAACTTTTGGAAGAAATTAATCGTGTTCAATAAAAAAATTGAATTTCTATCTTCGCTGTCAGCTCGTTGAATCTCCCGTAGGACTAATTAATTTCTGCCAGCAACAGGACCAGTACACAAGAAAACTTTTGGACCAACTGCAATCCTGACCCTAAACTCTAACCTAGAAACTGTCATAAAAGGAAAAAAAACATAGAAAAATGATTGAAAACAAAAAAAACATTTGTTTTTAAACAGTGCGTTCGTTAAGAAAAAAATCATGCTGGCAGGTTTCGAATTCAGGAGAAGTCCATTAGAAACGAAGGAAGTAAGACTTATGAAATGTAGGTTCTAAATAATTGCCAGTAATTATTTTCTTTTACAGTTTTCTTCTCTGCAGCCCCTTTCGCATAGCAGAGATATTACTAACCTCACTCTACTGTATCGATATGTTCATGGTGGGTGCTCGACTGAGCTCCACTCCCTCGTCTGCTCTGTAAAACATTCACAACAAGAACCCGCCTGGCTACACCTGCAGCAGAGAACTTTCCTTTCTCTCTCTCTCTCTGTACCTAAGATCAAGCACAACTTCTATGAACAAAGTTTTTTTTCCTAAAGCGTGCCGTCTGTAGAACAATATACCACAAATCTGCTTCCCAGCCGACCACATAGTCGTCTTCAAGCTTAATGTAAACAAATACTTGTTGAGCCTTAATGAATTTCTCTTAAGAAATCTTCTGCCCATTCCACAATTGTTTCCAATGATTGTGTGGTGGCACTCCACGCCCATTTGACGATCTCTTTAACCCTTATCCTCAAGTGGCCAACGGGCCTTAATAAGCAGTGATCCATTAGTGTAAAATAAAAAAAATATAAAATAAGGGTGACTGAGACAGGAATGAGAGTGTTAACATTAATTAAGCCCCCGATTTATAAAATTGCGGGACTTATGTTTTGAGGCATGTCCGTCTGTCCGTCCGTCCGTCCGTCCGGATTTTTCTCAGCAACCATCCATTGAATTTCTCTGAAATTTTGCATGAAGTTGTAACTTTGGTCAGGTTAGAAAGTGACATATATATATATATATATATATATATATATATATATATATAGTCATCCACATACAGCCTGTTTCGCTGTTTCACAGCTCATCAGTGCGGCTAGACCAGTTAGTGTCTCAAGCCGGGATCGAAACGCAACCGTCGAGCTGACAGTCGGCGATGTTAACCCCTACGCCATCATGCGACACTGACTGAATGTAAGTGATATCTCAATGAAACGAAATGTAAACATTGCAAATGACCGGAGCTCGAAATTAGTTTTACCTAATGAGCATTGCCTTAAAGCTAATGGCCCTTGACGATACCCTTACAAAAATAAGCTCTACCCGGAGGGAGCTTTTATAGTCATCCACATACAGCCTGTTTCGCTGTTTCACAGCTCATCAGTGCTATATATATATATATATATATATCCTTATTGCGTCTGGATTCCATAATCTTGCTGTAGTATCTTTTATGGGATAAGAAGAGACATTTAAGACCCCAGTTTACCAAATACCAGATTTTCTTAAAGGGTAAAATATTTACTTACCTAATTATGTAATATAATAGTAACAAGAACATAAGTCAATAACATGGTATAACAATAAAAAATTTAAATTGGCTTACCAGAACCAAAGTGCAATTTGTCAGCTTAAATGTTATTTGAGTCTGACTTTGAAAATCCGACGAGATTACTTTATAGGCTATATATATTTGCTGGAATAGTTATCCCAGGTGTTTATAACATAGAGGCACCTTCCTGCAGGAGATTTTCCTGTGTTATTTTTCTCTCTAGCTATGTATGAAATGTTTTTTGTTTAATATTTAATATTTCTCAGTAAGCTAATCTGGCATAAAGTTGACCCGGTGCTGCCAGATTAGTCTACAGAGAATTAATACTGTTGGAATCCAAATCAGAAGATGTATTCATTCACAATCTGACCAACCATCTTGTAGAACTATGATGGGGTGTCATGTGACTAAAGATATAAAAGGACTTGTCAGCCATTGTGATATTTCTTTGGATAAGGTTCAGTGTGTATTGCTGTAAAAAGAGGCCATAAATGTCTCACCATTCTGTCAATTTCAAAGATGAGTTATCATGCATCTTATATATATATATATATATATATATATATATATATATATATATATATATATCTTTATGGCGTCTGGATTCCATAATCATGCTGTAGTATCTTTTATGGAATAAGAAGAGACATTTAAGACCCCAGTTTACAAATACCAGATTTTCTTAAAGAGTAAAATATTTACTTACCTAATTATGTAATATAATAGTAACATAAGTCAATCGTGAGACTGCATACCTCAACCTGACAAAGTAAGGAGCGGCTTAAGTCTTATCTGGGCATTACTCGTCATATTGTATGAAGTATCCTCACATCTAAGCCATGGAACCGTTGATAACTCAAGAATAATTTATCTGATCAGGTTAGAAATTTGCATGGTGATTACTGTTATCAAAGAGCATCAGATCCATACATCAAATTTTAAATTCTGTCAAAATTCTGACGATGATCGAATATTTCAATGTCAAGGTCAAATATCAAGGTCATACAAGACGCGGGACTTCATTGGCTACAATATGGGCCAAGTAGGAAGTTTCTAGATGGATAGAACCAAAGTTATTTCCAAAAGTGTGACTTTCATTTTTGTATATCAACCTTTGGACTTAGATATCCCAAAATTAAATCAGTTCTAAGTTAGACCATGACCGATATGACCAAGTTTGGTGACGATTGGTCAAGAGATGTGGACGCTAGGTTGTACACACACAAAAAACATAGTGACAAACAAACTCGAACACAGGCAATAAGCAAAGCTGATATTACCTACTTCTGGAGGCTTCCTTATTTTTATTTTTACTCACTACTTAAATATTGTTGGGAATAAAGCGTATTAACAGTAAAAACATTCCAATGCTTCTTCTGTCTTAAGAGTCAATGTTTACCCTCAGTGTGCAATGCATAATCACAATATTCCAATGGCACGGAGAAACCCAGGACGATCGGAAACAAAGACAGGATAAGCAAAGAGAGACTGGTGTCATTTCGGATATTTCCTTCTCGTAGACTAGTGTCACAACTAAGTCTTGAGAACCTAGATAATCTTACTATTTAACCCACAATTGAAGCGAGGGTATATGAATTCATACCTTTCCAGTGAATGTAAGTGAAAGTGATGCAATAGCCCCTACAGAACTCGAACCCAGAACGTTTAGCCCACATTCCACCACCATAGTCACTACATCATGCCATTTCTTAGAAAACACATTTAAAAACAAAAAGCAATGTTACTTCTCATGAATGTTAATTTGGCATAAAACTTACATTTCGTCAAATTTCTACTCTTTTAAAATCGTTATGATGTTAAATTTGAAAACTTGTATTTCTGATAATGGAGCATTGCTCCTACATCTGGGGAGGTGTCGCACAGATCACTCTTCGCTGCCTTGAGAAAGTACAAAATCGACTTCGAAATCTAGTGGATGGCATTCCATACAATACTTTTTATCATAGAAAAGACGTTGCTAGTCTCTCTCTACTCTATCGTTATTTCCATGGAAGGTGCTCGATTGAGCTCCAGTTTTTGATTTCTTTTTTATAAGGCATTCACAGCAAGAACTCGTCTTCCTACCACAATGGAAAAAGACTTTCCTTTCTCCCCCCATGTGCCTAATGTCAGACGGAACTCTCATGAAATGGCTGCTTTCCTGCTGATTACAACTTGTCGTCTTTAAATCCAATGTCAACAAATTTTTATCACGGACTACCCCATAAGTAATCAAATACAGTTCATACTATCGATCAATATTTGTACTCCCATGGTGTTCCTCATGTTTCAGCTGGCAATCATTTCCATCTTATTGATCCTTATCCTTGAGTGGCTCTTGGCCTTGAGAAATGATGACCCCAATTGTAAAAATAATATATATATAACTGGTCTAGCCGCACTGAAGAGCTACTACCTGTGAATCCTATGAGCATATTTTGACTGCTATCTCAAAGGTCAATAAAATGGTTGGTTTAATGATTAAACATTTTATTCCAAACGATTCAGATGTTGTTGTTAGACTATTTCAGACCTTAAATAAAATATTATATAGCCTCCTGTGCACTAATAGGTAGATATGAGAATTGGGATATATTAAAATTAGAAGGTGTGAAAAAAAGTTACTAAACTAATGAAATGATTAAAAAGATCTCAATAAACATACAATATACATTTGTTTTATCCAAATTAATAAAATCGAACGTTATTTTTCATTTATGACACCTATATTACCATTAAAACGGCTCGCTGTTATTTAAGTACAACAGTCTTTTGAAATACTGTATATATTTAGTAAACAGTGATTCAAACATATCTATTTGTATGCCTAATTTTCATAACTATTTTTTAAACAGTTTATAATGAATTAATCTTTGGTTTTAGTTATTTGTAATGTTATTATCTTTTTCTTATATATATGCATTAATTTTGTCGACAGTAATTAATAAATGTGATTCGGCAGTGATGAGAACAGTAGTCCGAGTATTCTAAATTCTACACATTATCAACCCTCATCTAAAAAATTCTGAAACATATATGCACTAGCTTTACTGATATTAACAGTAATTAATAATTATTAATTAATAAATGTGATTTAATAAAAAAATAAAAGCATTCTTAAAATAATATTTTGATTAATTTTCAAAAGAGGGAATTTAAATGAAAACTATTAGTTTTTAAAATTACATTCGATTTTTCTTTTATGGAAATCGCTCCAGACAAGGCATGAAGTCACTTGATGTAAGGATCTAAAAGAACGAAATATGATTATCACAAGGACAAGAAATGCCTATTGAGCTTGGTCTTGCAAAGACCAAGGATATAGGTAGGAGGAAAACAGTCAGCAGGAAGAGAGTTTCACAAGCCTGCAATTCTTAGGAAGAAGCTACTGGAATAGGAAGCTGTATTACAATGAGGTATCAAAACAGCGAATTGATGGAGACCACTAGACCAACGAGCCAAACGAGCTGGATCAAAAGAAGCGGGGAATAGATTACATAATTCTGAAGAAAACATGCCATAATAGTATTTATAGAAAAGACTGAGACTAGCAACATCACGGCTGTGAGAGACGGGGTAGAGAAGAAGAACGGGTAGGGCAAATAAAATTACAGATACGTTTCTGCACCTTATCAAGAACCCTCAAATGGGGCAGAGATTCACCAGCCCAAACATGACAACAGTACTCCATACATGGTCCGATTGTAGATTTTTAGAGATAGAGAATAGTCTCAGGTGTGAGAAAGTGTTTGGAGTGATAGAGAGAACCGACTTTACAATAAGCAGAAAGAGTAATGGATCTAATGTATGAACTTCTTGGAATTTTCAGAGTCAATGTCTCTTCAAGAGCAGAGCCATCCATGAGAATTTCAGGAAGAAAGGGGACACGCCTACAATTGAAAGACCCAAGCTGAGAGTCTTAACTTGATTAAATGAAACAAGCCATTTTATACCCCAATCCACAACTGCTCAGCTGTATATTTCGACTGATCTGAGGGAGATGGGTGAGAAGCAACACCAGAATAGAGAGTGGTATCATCAGCATAGATGTTAACTTTCTGAACAATGTTCTCTTGAAGATCGTTTATATAGAGAAAAAACAGTGTTTGGCCTAGAATAGAGCCCTGTGGAACATCAGATTTGATAGGAAAAGATAATGAAGAGACCCCATTCTAAGTTACTCGCAAGCTTCAATCAGAAAGAAAAGGCCTAATAATGTTAGGAACCTCACCACCAATACAATAACACTGAAGTTTGGCCAAAATGCTATGCAAAATAATGCTAATTTGCATAAGTGTACTTTCGTTATCTCACAAAAATAACAAGATTCTATCTTGTAAACAGAATGCTCTAGGTTCAATCCCCGATGGACAACACACGGCTGGACCCTCATTCTTTTTCTTGTGGACCAGCATGCTGGCTGCTGCATAACTTTTGTTCATAGCTTATACATTGTTGGTTGTTTTATTTGTGTGTCCATCCATTATTTATAATGCTTTTTACGAAGGATATTTAAATACTATTAAGAAAAATAACTATTAAGCTTTTAATGATGATGATGATGATGATGATGATGATGATGATGATGATGATTAACAGAAAACAAAAGAATTGAGCAAATATGTTACCTATTGTTTTGACGAATCACTATCAGATAGATTAAAGTTCATTTTCTATGTTTTATTTTTTATGCTGTGAGTTTCATGAATGGACACACCTAAGTTGTAAAGTCGAATTAAAATGAAATAATTTTACTATGAGAATAGGAAAAAAAGACTTAAACTTCCGGTTGACTCTATCTTTTATATGAATTGTTTCTTGTATGTTAGTCGTCACTGCTCACAAATCTATTATGTGATGGTTCGATGCTATCGGGTTCATTTAGTTAATGGATAATTCGGCAATCTGTCAGGAGCACACTGGGATTCGGTTAACCTTTCATACCAGAATGAAGAAACGATCACAGAGTTTTTTTCCCAGTGAATTTTCAAGTGGAGGTTGGCAAGCGAAGTCAAACTGAGGTATCAGGCTAAAAAAAAGTTGCTGTTATTGTTCTTCTTCGTCTTCCTTTTCTTCTTTTTCTTCTGTTATTACTTTGACCTCAGTCAAAGTTATACTCCCTCACTGACGAATTCTTAGTCATATATACCTAAACGAATTGTGTAGAGTATATGATGACATTTTAAGAGTCCTCCTAATTTTATTGGATGAGGCTACATTAGAAAGTTTTAATTTTGTTACTGTTACAAGGATGATTTCTGGTGATACCAGATCAGGCTGCCCTGTGGCTCCCTGAGACGAAATTCACCTACATTGACGGTTTTTTTTTTTTTTTTTTTTTTTTTTGTAAAACTTAATTATGTTCTACAAAACTAAAAACAAAAACAACAGCCCCTCTCCCTTTCTCCCTCCCCTTTTTTATTTTTATTTTTCCTACCCTACTCCCGGTCCTGGATATGACCTTAAACTACATCCGATGGTGAGATCCGGCTTACGGACTTTGGGGAATGTGGAGCCTCCTCTTAATTACCATTGCTCCCAGGTCCACCCTGACCCGGAGTGGTAGTACCTGTTAGGGTCCCAACTATGGGTTAAATAGAAACAGATATTAAAAGGGGAAAGAAACAAAAAAGAGAAGAAAACAAGACCAGATTCGGCATTAAATAACCCAAAAAGGGTTGATATGCCGTAAAACAAAACTACCAAACCAAACCAAACCAAGGACGATTTGTTAGCTTCTATGTAACGGGGCAATTCATTACAACTCAACTATAGTCGTGAAGGAGCTGCCACAACAGATAAGGATTTTATCGTTTTTTTCCTTTCACGTCAAGTTCGGGTATTTTTTATACTTTGAGTTGCCTAAACCGCCATATGCCCCCCCCCCCCCCATTACGTCAGAAGAAAAATCCAACACATGTGCTTTTTTCCAAACTTAATATCGTGGAAAAAGCATATGAAGCTTTTTAGCTTTAGGTAAGTGACATGTTTTGAACTCTTGTATTCTTCTAACATGCATAACCTTTACACAAATGGAGAGATCTTCAGAGATAAAAAAAAGGGGAAAAATTAGACTTCAAAGATGAAAATAAATATTTAAGTTTGAAAATGTTTTCGATATCTCGTGGGTAAAGAAAAAAATCTGAAGAAGCCTTTAAAAAATAGACAATACAGAAATGTGCCTGTTTTTATATACAAAAAATGTATTCTTTATAACAAAGGAAAGGATATTTTTACAAATCACATTTTCAGACTTCACTCTTCAAAAATAGAGACTAGAAAATCAAATTCAAAGATGGTTGACATTTTGTTTTTATATAAAGACAAAATAGTGTCTATTTTTGGGAATTGTTTTTACTCTTTTCTTTTGTTTTCCTTTTATTAGCTATTATTTTCCGTTCGTTATTCGTATGGAATCGCTTTTCTTCTCAGCTTCTTTTCTTAAATTCTCAATTTTCCTGTTGTTTTATCTCTCTTAATAATTTTCTGATATGACACTTATTATATCAAAAAGACTTTATATTTATTATATACTAGAACAGCATCCGGTGATAGCCGATAATAAATAAGGACACCCAGAGTACTCCTGCTCCTAGCCCTGAACCCTATATTTCAAATTTTATAAAATATTCTGTAGTTTACAAGTATTCTTTTACTTCTTTATTCACGTCATCCTTTGTTTATTTAGGTCTTTGTTAGGTATCCAATTGCATGGGTTTCAATTCACCTGGCTGAGAGATATCATGGAGGCAATGTAGTCTTTTCCATCTCCCCCAGATCCGTAATGCATGCCCTGGGTCGGAGGTTAGGACATCGTAGGAGTGATTAGTAAGAGGTTGCAAACTCTTGGACAATCTGTTAGTATGTTAGCATCACCGAGTCTGCACTTTATGTCAGCTGTCCAAGTGATTTTGAAAAGCCAGTAGTTAAGTTCTTAGTATTTGGAGTCAAGCAAGAAGAATTAGCTCTAGGTGATGTTTGACTTTTTCTCTTCTCTTATTGTAGATTTCTTGTACTTTTGTGTTCAGCTGGCTGTCTTCCGATTGTTCGTTGGATAGACCTTTTGCTGAGCTGTAGTGCGAAGTGGTAGCAGCTTAATCTTGTTGAGAGACCACTTTCGCTTTTTCGTCAGCTGCTTCATTTCCTTTGACCCCACAATAAGACGGGAACCAGGTGAAGCTAACGCAGCAGCCACATTGGAAGATAGCAGCAAGCAGTTGCATGATCACTCAGCTGGTCATGAAGGGTACCGTGGTGTCTGATGTGTGCCCTTCTCTCCGGGGTACCGAAGTGGATCCAAACAACATTCAACACTCAATCGCAGGGTTATGCTGCTGCTACTGCTACTTTAGTCTTTTTCTTCTTTATTTATGTCATTTATTTATGTCATCCTCTTACTCTTCTTCTCTTATGCTGCTGTTACTACTTTCTCCCTTCTGTTTTGCTCTACCCATTACTTCTGGTCTCATTTGCTCTTCCTTCCACCATCTAAAGAATTCAATATGCAAATAACCAAACAATAAAGCAAAATTATAAGAGTTTTAGTATTATATAGAAATAATAATAGTGGTAATAGAATGGAATTAGAACTAGTGAAATAGTTACTGTGGGTTTGTTGTGCCAGGTTCGAGTTCTGTCAGAGCTATTGCATCACTTTGACTAATACCCTTGGAAAAGGTATGAATCTATACATCATTCTCCCTCTGAAAAGGAAAAAATTTCTCAAAAGTAAATCTAAAACAAAAGTAAATGTGTCATAATGTATTGAAATTGTGCTATTAATTTTTAATTCGTTTTTAATGCTACAGTATATTAACAACTGTAAAAGTACGGCAGAAAGTAGAAACTTGCCGAAGCCACACCATGCGCTCCATTACTGATCATAAACCATCTGATCACATCAGCATTGCAGAGTTGCGAACACTCACTGGCATCCCATCAATATCCTCTGTGATCAAATGTAAAGTCTTCAGATTGCTTGGTCGTGTTAAGCGTTCCAGTGTAGGGCTATGCAAAATATGTGTTGAAGGCATAATACAGGGAAGCCGATTGAAAGGTCGACAAAAGAAAAGATTGATAGACAACGTTTGTGAATAGACAAACATGAACATAAACCAAGCGAACATCTTGGCCCAAGATCGTAAGGCTTGGAGGGCACTCAACCATGTTAGTGCGTCTTCTGCAGCTAGCGAAGAAAACGTTTCATAAAAATATATTAACATCTATTTTCTTCAATTGGGCATGTTTATACTAGTTAGTAGTAGTACTTCTACTACTACTGATGCTGTTTGGTAACTTTTACTTATAACCAACCACCGTTCTATAATAAAGGGCAAGGTGTATTTATTTATATATATATATATATATATATATATATATATCCGTCCCGGCACACAAAGTCTGCCCGGCGAATAGGGGAAGGGAGAATGCAAATCTATTTCAATAATCAAACGTTGTTTTTCTTTTATTCTTTCTGCTTTCTATACCGATTTAAACGTTTTTTCTTTCCTTTTCTTTTCGTTAAACTTTTTCGGTTTGTGACGTTTTCTTCTTTTCTTATTGTTCTCTTTTAATTTTATTTTTAACCATTTCACGTCAGCTAACATCTTTGATGTTTTCAACATCCGGCGTCATTTTCTTTTTTCACGTCTAGCTCCCCCATAACTCCCAATGATAAAAAGAAAAGAAGTGAAGAAAGAAAATATAAAATGTCATGGTTGGTGTTTTTTCTTTAGGTCATCGTATTTTTTTTTAACTTGCGATAGTTGAGCCTGGTCATATTGAAATAAAACAACAAAAAAAAGTATTAGAAAGACTTAGATTGGAAAGCAAATAGCAAATTAGACAAACACAGTCTGAAATCGATTAGAAAAGAAATCCTCACTCAAATTTTTTTTTTTTACTAATAGTCACCACTTATCAAGGTCAACAGGCCACTCGAGGACAAGGGTTAATGAGTTTGTCAGGTAGACGGTGAGACTATACAGTGATGCTTGGTAATGATTGTTGAAACTAGACAGAATTTAATTGTTAAAGAGAACGGCTCAACGAAAATTTGTTTACATTGAAAAAGTCAATGGTAGGTGTTTTTCCTTCTTTAGGTCACCAGAAATGATAATGATAATTTATATATAACAAATTAAATTACTGACGTCATTCTATGATTTCATCTAAATATTTTAGTGATATATCTAGATAAATAGCAAGTGCGAACACTAGTGAAGTATATTTTGTCTTTTTCCCTCATTTTTGACGGAAGATATACACTAGTCAATAGATATTTCATCGTGTAAAATATGTAGATTAACTTGCGAGGATGAGTAAAACCAGTAGTACACAAATTAAAATTTTTTATTATTATCTTTGACCCAATATGAGTTGATTTCTTTTCAATGTTTCTGAAAGGAAAGAGAGTAGAGTTCTTTTTTACAGAAACAGTTGGGTAGTAGTTCTGACACTGGTTAGGGTTAGGGTTAGGGTTAGGGTTAAGGTTAGGGTTAGAAGCAGTTAGGTAGTAGTTCTGACACTGGTCGAAGAAGCATGTAAGTTTGTGTCTCATTAACTTTGTGTATTTTATGCCACAGATTTGTGGTAGTAGCGTTTGTGTCACTAGTACTGTATGGGATTCTTGTAGATCAGTGAATTGTTGGTCGACTCGTTGTATGTGAACTTGACATGAAGTACCAGCTTACTACACAGCCAAAGAAAACCAACTAACAACTGGGTCAGTGTCTTTGAGTGTTTGCTTTTAAGCTAGGCGGTTCATTACAGTCCATGATACGCCATCAACAATCAGTTTGACAGAGTCTGAGCCATTTTGAAGCCAGATGGCCTTTCTTTTGTCTGGCTGAAGTATGATTATGTGCACTTCTAGGAAGTCCATCCTCCAAGGCTTTACTTTCTTGCACTTGGAAAAGGAGTTAGTTTATTGCTAATCACCTACCAGGAAATGCCGACGGGGCTGCTCAGGTATTTTTATGGGTCATAGTACACTTTCTCTTGTCTGCTGACTTTTCAATCTCTGCCTTCCGACCTTGTATCACATTTTCCTGTGGTGGGAGGTAGGTAATTACTAATTACTAGCTGTTATGATAAATTCCTGTTATATTTCTAACAAACGTTGCTATGCTTGGTAAACTGCATTTTCTACACGTTTTGTGGTCTAAAATAAATAAATTAAATGCCTTAATTTGGAGCCTGCTTTTGCACAAAAAGAGACTTATTGAAAAAAAAAATTTTCTAGCGAAATCTTGTGGTTTCTCCATAAATATACCATCGAAAAGGAAAATATTGGAAGAAGGGATACAGATAGGCTTGAGAGAAAGAGGGATACATAAACACCTGTCCAGAGATAGGTTAGTTTGGAGGTAAATTTGTAAAAGCCGTTCAACACATGCCAGCATCTAAAATGAACGTTAAACCGATGATGATGATGATGATGATGATGATGATGATGATGATGATGATGATGATGATGATTGTTACACAACCACCACATTTTTCTTAACAAAGGTAAAGATTTAAAAACAATTTCTATATCTTTTTATCCAAAAGATATAATTGTTAACATTTTTTTGCCAACTAGCCGAAGCTCTTGTTCAGCTCTTGCGAAGGTGAGGGGTTGTTATGGTTTTATTTAGTGAAATGTTGTTAAATAGTTGAAGACCCATAAATATTATTATTTACTCGCTTGGAGTTCTCACACAAGTCATTATCAGTGATTGCTTACTGACAATAACCAGTGGTGTCACAACGGCCATTTACCATTGATTTCTGGCTAATAACAACCGTTGTTTTTCTCTGAACCTTGGGGTGACAATAAGCTTCCCCAAGATTCTTGTACTCTTCCAGAGAAGATCTGACTGGTGCTTCTTCCTCGGTCTATCCATTCTCCTTGACCTGTCGATTGTTTTTGAAGCCTACATGTAACCAACAGACATACAGACAAATAAGTTGAAAATATAGATTGAATTCCAGTATCGTCCGGACCTTCAGGTCTCGATTTACGCCAGTCTATTTGTTGTCGGTCCTGTGCAGTTCTAGGAGGTGCACCCTCCCAGGCCTTGCCTCCCCACTTTGGGGAGGAGTAAGTTTATTGCTTACTGCCTGAGGCGCCCTACCGGGGAATGCCGACTGGGCTGCCCAAGCAATTTTTAAACAGCCAGAATGCTCAAATTCTCGAGCGCTGGTTCTTTCCCACTTTCCCGGCCTTGTGTCACATCTTACCTTGTGGGAGGAAGATAAATAGAATAGATTGAATTCAATTGTGTTTTTGTATACCGTTATTACACACAGAGCATATTCAGGATACTACATGCTTAATTTTGTGCAATTCTGTCGATTATTTTTGGAGCATATACATAACCAACAGAGAGACAGACAAAATAGGCTCATTCATGATAACATAGATTGAATTCAAATGCGTTTTCATTTTCATTTTCTTCCAATTCTTTGTCCTGAGTTTTTTCTCTATTTATTTATTTTTTCATTTTTTCTTTTCGCATAAGTCTTTTTTGACAATAATTGTGTTTAGATAATTAAAAAGTTAATTGGTGATTTAAATTGATAGAAATATTATTCGAACAAAATAAATATACATACAAACAAGAACGGATATTCTTAAAATGCGTCCATCCAATCAAAACGTTTGGCGATGAAGATGCGCTTTCAAGCTTAAGTGTAACAGAATGACAGCAATGCTATTTCGAACTTATACGTGACAGACCAAGGGAAAATATATTTGAAACTTCAGCATGGTACACCAAAGAAAATGTTATTTCAAACTTAAGCATGACAGACAAACGACAATGCTATTTTAAACTCAGGTGACATACTGAAAAAAAATACTATTTACAACTAAAACTTGACAGACCACTGAAAATGTTATTTCAAACTTAAGCTTGACAGACTAACGACAATGTTATTTTAAACTCAGGTGACATACTGACAAAATAATATTTCAAACTAAAACTTGACAAACCAATGAAAATGCTATTTCAAACTTAAGCATGACAGACAAACGACAATGCTATTTTAAACTCAAGTTACATACTGAAATAAATACTATTTAAAACTAAAAAAATGACTGACCAATGAAAATGCTATTTACAACTTAAGCTTGACAGATTAACGAAAATACTATTTCAAACATTATAGACCAACGAAAATGCTATTTTAAAAATAAGTGTGATAGCTCAACAACAATGCTATTCTAAACTCAAGGCGATCGACTAACAAAAATGCTATTTCAAACTTAACCGACGTATAGAGCCTCTAATAGAAATGCTTGGAAGCATCTAAAATTACATGTGTTTCTTAAATCTACACGTTGCTGATGAAAATGCTATTTCAAACTAAAGTGTGACCGACTGATTTACTGACCTGCTGACCTACTGACCCACAATGCCTCCTATAGAGATGCTAAGAAAATCTAAAAAAGAAATGCAAGCTAGACACCTGGAAATTTGATATTTTTTGACCCCTCAACTTTGACCATGTGCTTTTGTGGAAAAAAGTTACATTATTATTGATTTCTCACACAGATCATTGACAGTAATCGCTCATTGATAGAAAAAGGGGGTTTTCGTTGGAGTCTAAGTGACAGCAAGTCTCTCCAGATTTTCAGCACTGTTTTGGTCACTATTGCATGTCACTTTGCCATTTACAATTGAGTTCTTGCTGATAGCATCCATTGAATTTCTTGAAATTTGAGTTACAACAAGCCTTCTCAAGTTTGCAGTACTCTCCGTGCCCTTCAAGCGGCAGTGTTGATGGTGTTCTCCCCCCTCAGACATTCAATTCTCCTAGATCTTTCATGACGATTTTGATGTCACCATGATTTTTTATGATGCAGGGTAATGGATGTAAGATTATAGCATTTTTCTGACATAACTACTTTGGCAGTTTCAGTTACCTTGGTTTTCTGCAATGTTTTTTTCTATAGTCCTACTGTGTTTATATAGTGCTATTCTATTTAAACCTTTCTGTGGTTGGTTTATGTAACCTGTTGGTTTTTTTTCTGCATGCAATAATTTTTCTGAACATTTCAATTGTTGTCCTCAATGCCGTGTTTTGTATGGTGGCAGTTCTTCCATTGATACCTATTTCTCCCTAGTCTTTTTCCGTTTTTTTTTTTCAAACTGTTTATAGTGCTCATACTATCATTGGAACTGGAGTTGTTGTTTTTAAATTTCATATTTCAAATATTGAAAGAATATTTAGCTGACAATGACAATTATTTTTACTGAAGAAGAAAGAGTGTTTTTTCTTAATAGTATTGAACCTGGCAAACATTTATCATTTCAAAAGGAATATTATTATCATTACCAGACGGTGCTCTCTATCGCTCCATACACTTATTTACACCTGAGACCATTCTCTATCTCCACAAATCTACTATCAGACCTTGGGCTGGTGAATCTCTGTCCCATTTGAGAGGTCTTAGTAAGGTTCAGAAGCGCATCCGTAATTTAGTTGGCCCCACTCTTTCTTCTTCTCTGCACCCCCCTTCTCTCTCTCTCTCTCTCTCTCTCACACAGACGTGATGTTGCTAGTCTCAGTCTTTTCTATAAATACTATTATGGCATGTGTTCTTCAGAATTGTCTGATTAATTCCCTGCTTCCTTTGTTCCAGCTCGTTTGACTAGTTGGTCTGTTGGTCTTCACAAATTCGCTGTTTTGATACTTCGATATAATACAGCTTCCTATTCCAGTAGCTTCTTCCCAAGAACTGCAGTCTTGTGGAACTCTCTTCCTGCTGACTTTTCTCCTCTTTCTTATAGCTTAGGCATCTCTTGTCTTTGCGATAATCATCATTCGTTCTTTTTAGCTCCTTACATCAAGTGGCTTCCTGCCTTGTCTGGAGCGATTTCCATAAAAAAAAGATTATTCAGGTTAACGTAGAAAGCATCGTGGAATTTCCACGGGGTCCTGCTAATTGTTGTTATTATTGTTTTGATGTTTTGTTTGGTTGTCGTTTCCCTTCTTGTTATTCTGGTGTATTCGTTTAAACTTCAGGAAAAACTATTTCTGACAGTAAACATAAAAGACGCAGTAAATTTTGACAGATATTCAATAAAAAATCATTTTTTCATTTTTTTTTCATCCATTTTTCCTTCGTTATGTGGCAATTTCTAATCTATTAAAAGACTTCATATGTTTTGTTGGCTCCACCGACCCCCATTCCACTCTCTTTCATCCTCTTTTACGTTCTTGTTCTTCCTCTTTTTCACTCTCTTAAGCTATCCCCTTTCTTCTCTCTTTTTTCTCTCTCTCTCTCTTTTTCTCTCTCTTACACGCCCTTGCTCTCTCTCTCTCACACACATATAGTTTCTCTATTTCACTCTTAAACTCTCATCATTTCTCTTTCTCTCTCCTTCTCTTTCTACCGCCCTCTCACTCTTTAATCCTCTCTTTCACCCTCTTTCTTTCTCAATTTCTTTCTTTCTCTCTTTAACGCTCTTTTTCATTCTCTTTTCACTCTTTCTGTCTTTTTTTCTCTCTCTCTCTCTTTCTGCTGTTTACTCTCTTCATCTTTTCTCCTTTCACAGTCATTAACTTCTTTTAGTTTTCTTTTCTTGTTTTCCTATTCCTCCTTAACTTTCTCTTTCTCCCTCTTTCTTTCCTTCTCTTTTCAACTTTTATTTCCCCTTTCATCTCCCTCATTTAGACTTTATTTTTTGTTTGTTTCATTCATTCTCTTCACTTTCTTTCTTTTCATTTTCTTTCTGTCTTTTTTCCGTTATTTATTTCCTTCCCTCTTTTTCTCTATTTAAAGATTCGTTTTTCCTTTCTTCTTTCTCCTTTTTTCTTTTCTTATTTTCTTCGTCATTCTTTCAACAATTTCTTTTCTTTCTTCCTATTTTTCGTTTTATTCGTACTCATAGCATGATGTTTTTTCTTCTTTTCTCAAGAATTTCTTTCTTTTTCTTTCTTCGTCTTTCTTACTTTCTCACATTTCCTGTATCTTTCTGTTGCTCTCCACCTTTTCCTTACTTCCCTCTATTCATTCTGTACCTCTCTCTATCTCTGTCTCCTTTCTATTCCAAGGTATACCTCACGCTTTCTTTTGTGTTTCAATCTTTCTTTCCCTTCTTTTCTTTCTTTTCTTTATCAACTTTCTCTTTCTCTTTCTCTTTCTTTCTCTGTATATCCCTGTCTTCATATTTCTAGATCTTTATATTTCAAATTTGTAATCCCCCTCGCTCTCTAGAATAGTTGTCTGTCTGTCTGTTTATCTGTCGGTCTGTCTGTCTGTCTCTCTCTCTATATATATATATATATACATATATACATATATATATATATATATATATATATATATATGTTATTCTTTTTAATTAAAAAAAAAAATTTTTCTAATTAAAAAAAAATAATTTGTAAAGTAATTAAACAAATCTGTATACAATAAACTGATTTATAAATTAATTAAAAACAATCTATATATATATATATATATATATATATATATATATATGTGCATATGTATATATATCTATCTATGTATACATATATATATATGTATGTATATATATATATGAATATGTATATATATATGTATATATGTGTATGTATATATATATATGTGTATGTATATATATGAATATGTACATATATATGTATATATGTGTATATATATATATATATATATATATATATATATATGTATGTATATATATATATATGTATATATATATGTACGTATATATATATGTTTATATAAATCAGAAACTTACTTTAGAAAACATTCTTTTAGATCAATCTTTTTGCCCCAATGACACGTGTATTTATTCCTTAAACGACACCATACATTAGTATAAATTTTTACTCATACAAGCATTTTGCTTAGATATATGCATCTTCCTATCTTCATCATTGTCAGACTGGCCTAAAGAGTTTTAGCCTTGACAGGGGCATGGCCGAAGCATGTCTTCCCATATATAGCCAAAATGTTTCTATAAATAAAAAAAATATACTACAATATAGCTCTACTTGTTATTGAGTTCTTATACATAAACACAGTAGGTTTATGGGAACAACTAATCTGAACAAAAAACTTACCAGTACAATATATATATATATATATATATATATATATATATATATATATATATATATATATATATATAATAAAGTAAATTAACACGGAATCACATAAGCAACGGTGATTATGTGATTCTGTGTTACTTTACTTTATTTTATTCTTGCTCTGTTTGTTAAATTGAGCTCTCATACTCGGATTTCCTTCTGGAATTTATTTCACTTTAACACACACTATATATATATATATATATATATATATATATATATATTTTCCTTTTTTGCTTTTTATTGCTTCGTTTTCTTCATTTCCTCTATCTCTCTTGATCTCCATTTTATCATTCACTTTGATGCGTATTTTTGAAAGAAAATAATCCCTTGCCTCTTCACTTTCTTTGGAGTCTCGAAAGATTTCAAAACTATTTAAGACTTGATTGATTTAATTTCAATTGATCTGATCCGATTTTATTCATTGCCTACGCACATTTTTACAACGCTCAATTCGTCTGAAATATCATGCAATCGCCCTATCAATATACAAACACCATTTGCTATTTACTTACAGCTTTGTGAAATTTGAAAGTGAAATGTTTTCAGTATTCCAGCCATTTCTTCAGACTTGTATGTTCATCTTACTATTACCCCACTATTCCTCGCCCTTTTATGTTGTCTGAAGTTCTTAGTAGAAGTCATTTTGATCAGGGTTACCTCCCTTGCAGATAATTGGTTTTAGCACTAGAAGGTCCTATGTTATGTGATTTGGTACTTTCGTGCCTCTTTGTGTTCGTAAATTCAGAAACAAACTTTCTCTTATTAGCACAACTTTAAATCCTGTCAGACATTGTTTAAAGCGCTTTACTTCTTAGCATGCTTTAACGCTAACGAGCCTTGCCGGTGGGGTTATTATTTTGATCGAGTCAACTGACTCTCAGACAATGGTCAAGGAATAAAACAATGTTGTTCGTATTTTTCTTCGAATGATGAATTGTTGAGACTGTATAAGTAACTTTACATTTCCATTCATTCGCCGTACCAAAAATAACAAAGCAAAAAAAACAAAAAACATACAGCAGAAAACAAAATAGCATCATCACTAGACTAAGAATAGGCCATACACACTTAACACATGCCTACCTCCTAAAAGGAGAAATACAACCACAATGCTTTCCCTGCCAAACACCACTCACTGTAAAGCACATACTAACCAACTGTATAGACCTCGCAAAAATAAGAGAAAAACACTACAAAGAGAAAAATCTTAAAGAAATTTTCGATGAAAACAACACTGGAAAAACCTTATCCTACATCAAAGAAGTAGGTCTCTTCCAAAGAATATAACTGTCCCCCCCCCCTAAGAATATAATATACAACTGCACAATAATACTCACAAATAACTGAATCGCTAAGTGCTACCACAACAAAATATAAACACCAAGTATCCAAACCACAAAAATAAAATACCAAAACTCTTCTAAAAGATGAAATTCACAATTTGAAAAATACAAAAATAACCCATCAACACAATAAAAACAAAACTCCTAGAAATGAAAAATATAAAAATGTTATAAAAACCACTCTAACTACCCTAACATCTATATATCAATCCCAATGGAAAATCCTAAATAATCTTCAGCATGAAATGACCTAAAAGGTTGCATTGCTGTAAAACCAAACAAACAAACAAACAAACCATTCATTCGCACGCTTTTATTTCGTCTCTCTAACAATTCATGAATGTTTGTATTGTCATTGAACATTGTATTTCTCGTTTAAGGTTCATTTTTCTTGGTTTCTTTCTTTGTGTACTTCATGTATGTACATGTCATTAACCAACCTTCAATGTCTAGTCGCTGACAAACTGTGAATAAACGCTAAATGTTAGATATTAGCCAACAGTTTCCCTTTATCTTTCTTTTGGATGTAACGATAATACGCATGAATAATGGTTGACGAGGGCGCAGAAAATAATATATTCCCAACACGTGTGAGGCTACGATGATGAAGTGAATATCAAATATTCAAACTTTATAGAATATTTTAATTATTCTAAATATTTTTGTTTAGGGTGTGGTCAACTAGATGTGCTGGTGATACCAGATCAGGCTGCCCTGTGGCTCCCTGAGACGAAATTCACCTACATTGACGTTTTTTGTTTTTTTCTTTTTTTGTTTGTAAAACTTAATTATGTTCTACAAAACCAAAAACAAAAACAACAGCCCCTCTCCCTTTCTCCCTCCCCTTTTTTATTTTTATTTTTCCTACCCTACTCCCGGTCCTGGATATGACCTTAAACTACATCCGATGGTGAGATCCGGCTTACGGACTTTGGGGAATGTGGAGCCTCCTCTTTATTACCATTGCTCCCAGGTCCACCCTGACCCGGAGTGGTAGTACCTGTTAGGGTCCCAACTATGGGTTAAATAGAAACAGATATTAAAAGGGGAAAGAAACAAAAAAGAGAAGAAAACAAGACCAGATTCGACATTAAATAACCCAAAAAGGGTTGATATGCCGTAAAACAAAACTACCAAACCATACCAAACTACCAACTAGATGTGTCT
This sequence comes from Sepiola atlantica, assembly GCA_963556195.1. NCBI lineage: Eukaryota > Metazoa > Mollusca > Cephalopoda > Sepiida > Sepiolidae > Sepiola > Sepiola atlantica. The sequence goes on from OY744526.1 coordinate 37,744,019, forward strand.
GTAAAGTTACGGGACTGGTAACGTAATCAATTTATTTTGATTCTAAACAAACTACATCTTTTCCCCTCGAGTCTGATTCACTTTCACATCTTTCTTCGTCACATTTCTATGCATTACTCGAAGGGTTCTTCTGTGATGCCAGTCAGCTTCATCATGATGTCACCCCTTCAAAACGTGCCCCCCTTCATGGTGACGTTGATCTTGAGGAAAAAGATAAAAGTCACACACAGCAAGATCAGGTGAATAATGCACTACAACCAACAAATGCTGCTGACTAACATTTTATATAAATAGAGATTTCGTCCATCCGCCACAATTTTTTTAAACGTAATAAATACATTTCAGAATTTGTCTCAGTCCAGAATACAAACGGAAAATATTGCATTAATAGTAAATAATAAATTCCTAACAAATCAAGCAAATCTGGAAATCAAAACCGAAACCTTGTGTTCTTTAGTCTGAGGTTCTACCAACTGACCTATTTAGACTTTCTTATAAATACTTTAAAACATTACCTTAACGAAATAATTATAGCTTTGGTGTGATGTTATGAGTAAACATTATCAATAGCGTTGGAAATTTTTTGAATAGTCAAAAACAATTTATTTTCTTTAACTCTGTATTTTATGTAGTTCTTATTACATAATCCTCCCAGCCAAGTAAGAATATGCGATTGGAGGGAGCATATTCTTGCTAGTTATATAAAAAGGAAATAATGAGGAAGAAAACTTGTAAATATGGAATATTGCATAGACATCAAAATTAACAGATTAGAGAATATATAAAACAAAAGACAGAGAGGCTGATTACAGCCACCAATAACATGACCGAGGAAAACAGTGAAATGAGAAACCAAAAAGTAAAAAAAATACTTAAAATATTCATAAGATGGACTACAGAAATCATGGCCATGGCTGAAAAATCGACATTTGAAAAGAGAAAGAGAATTATTACCGACAGTTGCACAAAACAACGCGATTAGAACTAACAACACAAAAGTCCAGATATACAAAACCCAGAAAGTCATCAAATGTAGACTGTGGACAAAGAGACAAAGCGTCAAACCACATCATAAGGTAGACACCATGAAAAGCGACCATAGGTCGTCTGAGAGGATGAAAAGTCTGATGAAGGACAGACTTCGAGCGGAATGGCATGGAGAGTATTGAAATCTTGAGGAGGCTTATTGTCACTCAAATTCCAGAAAAAAATACACCGGTCATTGTCAATGAGAAATCATTGGTAATCAGTTGGTGTGAAAACACCAAGTGAATTCCAATGATAATGAAAATGATTGGAGTATACTGTCACTTAGATTCCATGGAAAACCACCTGTTTTTTGCTAGCAAGGAGTCACTGATAACGACTGGCTTGACAACTGTTTAAGAAATGATAAATTTTATACAGCTTAACTTTTTCTCCATTTTTCCCGTTGTTTCTAAGACTATCTGTATGTAATTCATATTCACTTCTCAAATATTTTAAATCCTTTTCATAAATTGTTGTTATTAATTATTTTTCTATTTCCCATTTATAAACAGCACTTTTTTAGGGGGACTCCATTTGTAAACAGCACTTTTTAGGGGGCCCCATTTGTAAACAGCACTTTTTTAGGGGGACCCCATTTGTAAAGAACATTGCTTTTTTGTTTTTGTCAATCGGTCAGTCAATCTGTCACACCTAAGTTTTTAATAGCATCTCGTTGATCTGTTCAATTTAAGAGTTTAACATTTCTTTGGTCTTCTAAACTTATGTTTGAAACAGCATTTTCGTTAGTTTATCATAAATCATTTTGAAATAGCATTTTCGTTGGTCTGTCACTTTTCATTTAAAAATATCATTTTTAGTTGCATGTACACATCTCTATAAGAGACTCTGTCCGTCGGTCTGCCACGGTTAAGTTCGAAATAGCTTTATTGTCACTAAACACAGAAATTGAATGGGTTCGTTCTTGTTTATGACTGGCGATGATTGGCAACGATGGTTCCGCCTCCTGTGAACAATATGAATGTCACCACGAGTTTGGCTTTCGTTTCCGTTGCCATTTCTGTCGTTGACAAACAAATAACAGGAAGTTAAAAGAAGAACCGGAAGTGCCAAATGGAAAGGAAAGAGTTAAATGGAAACGATTTACAGAAAACATAGGTTTTTAGTTGGATTGGGGTTTAAATCGGGAAGAAAATCAGAATGACGAACTTACTTGGAAGAGTAATACGTCTGGCCGAATCTGACTGAAATAAAAAGGTTACATAAGCAAAAAGGGATTACCATTCTTCCACAAAATAAATAATGGCTCCACAACTAAATAGATATGCAGGAACAAAATGAAGATAGTACAATGCGCTGGATAATTTCGATTAGACAAAATAATATTATCCTGGATTTCCTCGACTCATCTACTGCTGGCCCAGGTAGAGAGCGCAGGATATACATCTTGTCTGTTTGAGAGACAGGCTGGAACTGAAGATTTATGTCGGCTCATGTTCGTGCCAAAACGATTCATCGCGTATGAATCTTGTTACACGTAGTGGTGAAGAGGTAATGATTACATAATTGCTAAGCCAAATTACAATCTCACCGCCGGTCACTTAGACCAACACAAAATAGTTCGTTAATGCAACTGCTACAGGTTGATAATATAACAGGAATATTTCAGACAATTACAATTGAAAACAATTTTTATATTAATAAAATTGAGTGACCACTTCACTTTTTGTGTTTCTAGCCTCTACGTGACGGACAGGTTATTTTTTTTATTTACTATTAATCGATTATTTAGTGAAATGAAAAATGTAATAGCGTAAAGTGCCAAACATAAATGAAAAAATATTCTTTTTTTGTGGTTGGTTATATGATTCGTTAAGAAGAAAGTCAGGATGAGGAACATAACTTGATAGAGTTAGCTATGTCTGGCCGCATCTGACTTAAACTGAATATTGAATAAGAAAATGATTACCATCTCCCATAATTAACACCAACATCTCACCTAATAATCTAAATATGTATCATCAAGAGAATACTGAGACATAACGAGAATTGTTTGATAGCCTGGCTTTTGTCGATAAACGAATGCTGGAGTTCGATTCCAGCAGGCCATTTGTGGCTAAACGACAAGAACAGGATAGCACATCCTATCATGAAGCAATCACTGCTGGAACTGGTTTGAATCGTATTTTTTGCCGCCAATCTTCGTTGACGTGCATTGATTTCAAGTCTGTGCCATCATGTTCTAACTCCTAAGTCTAGGCGTGAGTACGCGAAGCCAAACCACAACTTAATCTAACGCAAAATACGGCACATACATGTAAACAAAATAGGTCCCTCATGCGACTGCTACACAATTACAAAAATAATTTAATTTCGAAATTAAATTCACCAGATGGCATTTCGGTTTCTTCAGGAACAAATCAGCCATTTTAATCTTTGTTAAGTGTTGAAAAATAAAAAGATGTAATTACTTCGTGTTTCATCGAAATTGGAAAGCAATTTGGAAACATTTAAACTGTCAAATATAAAGTCATTTTTGGCTTTAAAATTCTTAATAAATACTCATGTATCACGATATGGAAAGTTTTGGATACAATTTACACCCAATAATTTTGTAAATAGATATTAAAACAACATTACCCTGACAAAATCAGTTAGCGTTTTATAATAATTTGGTCCAGTTAATAATTCAGTCATCAAACGATACCTTAATAATTAAATTTAATTTTCAAAGTTCTATTTTATATATAAAAAAATAATTTCGTAAAAAAACACAAAAGAACCGCATAATTAAAAAAAAGAAAAAGAAACTGAAAGTAAAAAGAACCCGGGCAACATCAAGTAGGTACAGTCAGTGGAGAGGAGGGGGCGTTGGCTTCGGGCATTTAAGATGATGGGGGGGCGTTGGCTTCGGGCATTTAAGATGATTGGGGGCGATGGCTTCGGGCATTTAAGATGATGGGGGAGCATCTAATCATATTCAAACTATCTCCTTTTCTCATAATATTTCTCAGTACTAGGACTTATACTAAAGACTGTTGGGCATACAATCACGGAGTTGGCCTCGGGCATAACAAGGCCATCACCAGGCCTATACATGTCACTGGGTACAGCTGATATTAAAATAAAGAAAGTAAGTAAATAAAAGAAGTTATCAAAATTAAAAGCACACATATAAACACATATGCTATATTGGAAAACTGTCAGATCAGATATCGTTTGTCTGAGTAAGTTCACGTTTAAACGTAACTTTTTAAAAGTAACATTTTAAGAGTACATTATAATTTTAAACAATTTTATTTAATTAATATAATAATCAAACGATACCGTAAGTGATTCTCCACATGTCCACCATCCATTCATGCATGGAGTATTGTTGTCACATCTGGGCTGGTGCATCATCAACTAGGCTCTCCCTCTTAGACAAGGTTTTAAAAAAGTCACGAATCTGATAGGTCCCTCATTATCGACCAAGCTCTAGCCCCTGTCCCATTGCTACAATGTTGCATCCTTGTGCTTGTTTTACAAGTACTTTAATGGAATGTGCTCCAATGAACTGGTTGCTCTGGTGCCCCCTCGACGTAAATAAACTTGACCAACCCGATAACCAGCTAAATCCCATCCATTCACTGTGGAGGTCCTCAGATGCCGGAGAGCCTTCTACTCCAACAGCTTCTTTCCTCGTGCTGCGGGCCTTTGAAACTCCCTACTTACTCCCTGTTTCACCGACTGTACAGTCATGCCGAAATTTAAAACTAATCTGAACAAGCATCTTGCTGCACAGCTCCAAATTTAGGATAACCCCCTAAACTTTCGCCCTAATTCTCAGTAGCCCCTTACATCTACAGTGGCGACTTGCCTTGTTTGGGGTGAACTAAGTTAAAAAAATCTTTTTAAAAAAAACTTTTAAAAAATCTGATTTAAATAAAAAAGCAAATATGGACAAGCATACTAAAGGATTTAAAACTACACAAAAATTGAAAATTATAAACTAAAAAGACTCCCGGGCAACGGCAGGTAAGGGCAGCTAGTTTCTTATAAAATGACTTTACTCATGGATCTAAAACTACACCAAGATTGCAAGTTATATGTTGAATTACTTTTTCGTTTACTGTTGATTCCATGTTTCTATTTAGTTTTTCATTTGCCTATTTCAATCTTTGATTTATTACCTCTGTCAAGGTGGTTATGTTTTTAGTCGAACTTGTCACTATGTTTGTTTGTGTACAGCAAGGCGTCTACATCACTTGACCAATCGTCACCAAACTTGGTCAAAATATATTTTGCTTGTACTGTAGCCAATGATGTCCTGCATCGTATATCACCTTGAACTTTTACCTTAAACAATTCGAAGTTTGACATTTTTACGGAATTTTAACTTACATGGTCGGGTGGCGGTATGCAGTCTCCCGATGACATGTTCTTGTTTCAGATGTGTTTTTTATTAATTAAATGTATTTAAAAATGTCTGTCTTTACGTGTAAACATAACTATTAAAATTAACTTTTTAATAGTATTTTATCATTTTAAACAATTTTATTCAATTAACTTTATGACTAAACGATGCTGTGAGTAATTCAATTAAACTTAATTGATGCTTTCAACTGTACCTCAAGGGAACAGGGCTTGGTCTGCTTAACAACTTAAAGCGACACAATATTTATGTCTCTCTAAACTCCAACTTCTGATCCACTTCTTGGGAAGTAGTAACAGGGTTAAGAAATGGAAGTGTTGTGTATCCTGAAATAGTATATGATTTTTAATATATTTGGAATTATTTTTTCTAAGCCCTCTGCCCGGGCAACATTGGGTAAAGACAGCAAGTATATTAAAAAAAGTTCTGTTTGTGTTTGTTTTTGTGTTAGCTACAACCTGGGTATATGACATCTTTTTTTTAACAACAAGACTTAAAAATTGAGTCCTCAGGATTTTCGGTTTTCAATGGCAAAAAATACAGTCAGGCCAATCAACCCATGCAAATAAATTAAACCCAGCATTGAACAACACCTGCTGTTTGATCATTTGTTGCTTGCTTACCAACCTGAACAACCTGCAAGTCCTGGTATTGCTCCTGCAGATGTGAGACAGGGAGTTGTCAGCTGAGTAGAGATGACAATGGCTACCAGTGATGAATGGCATCTCCTTCATAAACATTGACTAATGGTCCTCTGCCATGTAAAGGCCCTAACAACATCTCTGGAAGAGATCAGACTGGAGTTGTGGACCAGACAGCTAGAGAATGGTCCCCTTCAACTAACATGGGAATCCTTCCTTTTGAATCCGTCCCATCTAGCTTAGAAGCACCGTGTGTTCGTGGAACACACGGAACTACCTGAGAATGGGAATAGGGTGATCAAAAACTGCTATGCCCAGATTAGGCTACAAAACCAACTTAACTATCGGTAAATGTGCAGAGGAAGACCATACGATGCAGCATTGCATTGTCTGTCCTCTACTTCACAACAAGTGTAGCTTGAAAGATCTTGCAGAGTTCAATTATTTTACAAAAGACTGCATAATGAAGTGGGGAGCTCTCATATGACTACATGCTCTCAAGACACGCAAAGAAGAAGGGTGATTACTACACAGGGAGCATTGAATTCGGTAACACTGGTACTTTCTCTATTTTTGGAACATAAATATGCACGATGATAGACACCTTCTACATTCATCTGACATCCCACAAAAGTCTGAATATAACACAAGTTCGGTTAATGTGAGAACTCCAGCTACCCCAAAAAGGGAGCACTCTGGAAGGGTGCAAAAATAACTTTGAACAGACCCAATAAACTAACACTCCTTCTAAAAGAGGTGACACCACTGAAGAAGAGGGTAATACCTGGGAGGATGGTCTCCGGAGACACATTCCGAAGCTCTTCCAACAGTCTTTTATGGTTTGTTTATTTATTCAGATCAGAGCCTAAGTAACTTTTTGTACATCGGTGCATATCAGTGGCATGCAGAGGGAAGGGGCACGACAGGGTGGTGGCCCCGGCCATTCAAATTGGGAGGGAGGGCATTCAATCATATTCAAATTATCTCCTTTTCTCATAATATTTCTTAGTTCAAGGAATTATACTTGAGTATGTGGGGCATATAATCAAGGAGTTGACCCTGGGTATCACCAGACCTCTGCACACCAGTGCTGCACATACATTAAATAATGTGCCCCACATCAGGTTTAAATCATATTCTGAAGAACACTAGTTTGATTTAAGCAGGAAAGACACAAGACTGCTATAAAAGTACATTATTATTCTTGATACAATTCTATTAAACCCATAGATCGAACTCTGACGCGTATTATCAGTCCGGATCAGAGTGGATTAACGGCAACTTAAAAGATGATTCCACACTCCCTAAATCTCCCAAATCGGGACGTCACCAGTGGATGTGATATAAAATAGTCCAAGACTTGGAAGTAATAAAAGGGAGAAAGAGAAGATACAGGTGCATTATTAAGAAAGTACAGAGACAGGAAGTAATGGATAATCTGTTCTCTTCCAATATGTGATCTACCGCATTGTTAGAGTTAGGGTAGCGGTTAGTTAGGTAGGGTTAGAGTAGGGGTTAGTTAGTTAGGGTTAGGATTAATAGGTAGATTACATATTGGAATAGAAACCATTCGGTAGATCACATATTGGAAGAACACCGGATAATCTTAGTTGATAATACCTGTGAGATTTCCTCCAATAATTTTGCTTTTCTTTTTCATTTTCATAATTTGCTCTTTTATTGAAGCAGATACCATAAATTGATACCATTGATTGATACCATTCTTTAAAATACTTTTTGGTGCTCTCTTAGATTCAGACCCACGCTAAAATCGACTTGGCGTCAGTACTTTCCAGATGTTTATGTAAATCGCGGGTAAGTACTGACACCAAGTCGGTTGACCTATCTGCGTCCAAAAAAATCAAAACCGAGGCTGGATTTAAAAGTGGAAAACGAACAAACTTCAACTAACAATTAAAGCAAAAAAAATATCAAACAATACATTTAGTCAAATTGTATGAAATAAATGTTTATTTTTTTTAACGAAGAAATAAAAATAAACAGGTGATAAATTAGATTTTTAAGTGTTTTTTTAACTTTTTTTTTACTGAAAATTATTTTTGGTTTGTAATCAGGTAATAATGGCGTCGTTAGGTTTAGGGTTTAGGGTTTAGGGCTTTTTTTACTGAAAATTATATTTTGTTGTGTTAGGGTTAGGGTTGAGTATTAAAGTTTTTTTTTTGTTTTTTTGCCTGAACATTTCCTTTCTTTTGCGATCAGCTTTTCTTCCTTAAAAAGTTAATCGCTCCTTCAGTTGACGCAACAGCCAGTGATAGCTCATGAAAATTCATTGCAGTACTTTTGCGTTTCAATCTGTTGCACTCGCGTTTCATCAGTTGAAATGTTGACATGTCGTCTGTTTATTCGTTTCAATCAGTTGAAATCTTGACATGTCTGCTTATTTTCTTGTAATTTGATTTGCTAACCGCTTCGGTACTTTCCAACGGTTTATGTAAATATCCGGAAAGTACCGACGCCAAGTCGATTTTAGCATGAGTCCTAATGTACGAAAGTACCTATTTTTTTATAATCACGTAGCCGTTCTTGTGAGATCACCAAAGTTAAGCAACGTTGAGCCCGACCCGTGACAGCTCACAAAAAATACAGGCCTGAAGAGGCAAGTACCTCAGTCTAATCTTCTAATCTGTACATATGTTGACACAATGGAACAATCGTTCCTCGTGTGGTAAAGCTCTTTGAGAGAGTGTGTTAGACGCATGTCTGTCAGGCAAGGAAGGAGGGGAAAAAAGAGAGAATCTCTTTGTATTACGGTTTTATAGTCACAGATCTAAGCGCCCCCTAACATGATGAAAAGGGCTCAGCGCTCTATGGTGTATGTATGTGTGTATGAGTGTGTGGAAAAGGTAAGTAATACTACTCGCTTAGCATTGGAAATGTTACTTCAAGTGTGACAGACCGGCTGACTTACCGACGAGCTGACAGAGAGAACTCTTTGAAGAATTGTTTAGACGCATTTAAAAAATACTGGGGAAAAAAGAGAACAAAAGGGCACTTAATTGTCAGATGGATTTTTTTTATTGAGTATTCCATGTAATTATATCAGAATGAAGAAGTTCCCTGAGTGAAGTTGGAAGTTGGTAGTCTGGAACTCTTCGTATGGACACGAACGATGTTAGTTTGTGTTCGTGGCAAAAGTAAAAACATTTTTTTCCTGTATAGAGAGGTGAAAAAAAAGGCATTCAATTCCACTTGGCTGACTTTCAATGAAAAAATCTCTTTGTCTGACGCCAGACAGAGACAGTCATATGTTTTGTGTTGAACAGACAGTAAAAGTACAGACAAAAACAAAAATTATATATTTATATGCATATATTAGTTTACTGTTCATTTTCGTGTTGTTTGCACACTAAAATGCTCAGCATTACAAAAAGGTATTCTAAAATAAAGCTAAACTGATAAGTATAATCATCTATATGTTAATACAAGTGCACCGTTCTTTAGAGACGAAGGGAATAGGTAAAGGATGAAAAGGAAAGAAGAATAGTAGGAAGAGAAGAGGAAGGCTACAATGTTTACAGGAAAACCCTAGCTCATATTATCTACTATTTCAAGCAAAAAACTAAAACTAAAATGCAACGTCATCTAATCAAAAGTTTTCTAAATTCTATTAAAGACTTTAAAAAATTGTTTTAATAATTTTTAGCTTACATTTATTTTACAGAAGAGAGATTAACAGTATGTTATTCTTTCAGTGATAACAACTAAATGATTCAAGATTAAAAAAAAGTTGTCAGCTGAGTCGAGATCACAAAGACTTCCAGTGATGAATGGCATCTACTTCATGGACGTAAACTAACAGCTCAACGACTTAATTAAAGTGAATCATCCTCAGCCATGTTGAGCCCCTAACAACATCTCAGGAAGATACTAGACTGAAGCTGTGGATCAGAAAACTGTAGAATGTCCCCTCCAACTGAGATTGAAATCTGTCCTTTTGAATCTGTCCCATCTGGCTCAGAAGCACCATGGGTCCGTGGAAGATACTGAACAGCTTGAGAATAGAAATAGGGTGATCAAAAGCTGTTATTACCAGACTGGGCTACTTAACCAACCGGATGAGAAGAGGAGGATCATATGGTGCAGTATTGCATTGTCTTCCCTCTACTACACAACCAGTGCAGCTTGAAAGATCTTGCAGAGTTCAATTATTTTGCAAAGGACTGCATAATTAAGTGGGGAAACTCTCATAGGACCACAGCTTCAAAGACACACAAAGAAGAACACTAATCACTACACAGGGCACAAGGAACTTAGTAACACTGGTACCTTCTTTGTTTTTCGGAACATAAATATACACAATAAAAAAGATCAAATTATAAATTACGAAATTAAAATAATTTCGGCAAATTTGGGCTATTTCAATTATGAATTTAATTTAACTAAAAAGGTTTTCCTTCTTTTTAAATGAAGTGTTACACTGTATATATTTAAAAGTTTAGCACACTATACCAACAGGGAGGGCCTGTGGACGAGTGGTTATAGCACTTGTCTTTGGGCTGGACGACCCGGGTTCGATCCCACTCACGGCATGTGAATTTTCGGGCCTGAAAACTCCCTCTGTCCACCCAGCAGTAAATGGATATATCTGACTAAAACTAAGAGAAGATTCAAGGCAGCGGAAGGAGAGGGATGGGCTCCGCCTTCCATATGCTGTGCCCTTGACACGGTGATTCTTAACAAATCACCGCTGCTACGGCCATGGGCAGTGTGCGATATTGGCAATGACACTCGTGCGCGTCCAGGCTATGCGACCTTTACCTTTTTTTTTTACCAACATTTACATCTAATTTTATTTATTTAAAAAGTATACTTTACATATTCCAGAGACGTACAATGGTGTCAATAACATGGGTAGGCCGTTACTGTTTAGAAAAGGCGACTTATGAAATGAAGACAGTTTCGAACTGTGAATCGCTGAAGATTTAGGATATGTTATAAGGGCATTTTCTAAACAGTAAAGGTCGGCTCATGTCAATGAAACCATCGTACCTCTCTTGAATATGTAACGTATAGTTTTTAAATGAATAATTTGTATTTTAGTTCTCTCCTTCTTCCTTCTTACGATCAAGCACTTTATTGATTTTTTTTCAACACACCCGACGCACTAATATATATATATATATATAGCTTTAAATGCATCGTTCCTTTCATTAAAAAAAAGTAAAACGCTCTTAGACGTTAAGCCGCCGTATAAAGTGTTAAAATTATCACAGTTTATTTGCTTTTCAAAATTGTCCGAGTGGTTAAGGCGTCGGATTTGAGTTGCAAAATATTCATAATCCGGGGTTTCGAATCGCATGACCGGTAGTGAATAGTCATATCTCTATGCTGATGAGTCCTGATTATTAAGGACGAAACGTATGCGTACATAGATAATAAACAATTATATATATATATATATATATATATATAGAGAGAGAGAGAGAGAGAGAGAGACACAGACACACACCATTGTTGACATTTAATTCTTGGAACGGTAATAAATAATGTTATAAATCTTTTGATTTATTTATATATTTATCAGTATTCATTATATATATATATATATATATATATATATATATTCTATGCAATTGGTTTTATTGGTTATGATAATTTAGCTTTTTATAAGTTTTTCACTTCCTAAGTGATAAATGGTAATGCAGAAGATTGCATTTTTAGTCGCTCTTAACTTTATAGGACGTATCTTTCGTTGATATATATATATTTTTTATTTATTTTATACGCACATGAAAGTAATTTATGGGCACGTGTTTTTGGCTCTCAGCTGTCATCAGCATAGCTAACTTGGAAAAGGATCGAACCTTCGATATCAATGTCTATAGTCTGGATTACTTGTATGTACGTATAAAATAAATTAAAAAGATTAACTTGGAAAAGGATCGAACCTTCGATATCAATGTCTATAGTCTGGATTACTTGTATGTACGTATAAAATAAATTAAAAAGATATATATCAACGAAAAATAGGTCCTATAAAGTTAAGGGCGACTAAAAATGCAATCTTCCATATCACTCATTATCACTTAGGAAGTGAAAAACCTATTAAAAAATAAATGATCATTACCAATAAAAACGATTACATAAAATACATTAAAAATTAAGGTGATAAAAATCGTACATATTTCCAGGCAAGGTGTCATGGTCGGAAGGTAAACCTCCATATAAAAACTATATATATATATATATATATATATATATATATATGGGAAATGAAAAAGGAAAAACCAAAAAGGATGTTTTTTTTTATATATTCATAAACGTTTCGTCTTTATTTGTAAGACTTCCTCAGGATGATAATTTTAAGAAAAATGTCATGCAAGTACGTGAAAATATTGGGTTGATGAGAAAAAGTAGTAGCCCGAGGTTCAGGCTTATTGAAGTCAGTAGCATAGAATGAAATTAATGAGGATGGTTCTGAGTGAAAAAGTGGAGGGGTGGGGGTGAACGGAAATAATGTGGATGGCTGTTAGTGAAGAAGTGGAGAGGTGGGGGAAGAGGAGGGGAGGGGGAGGCTCTGTGATTTTGGTGTGTGGGTAATGTCATGGTTTTAGAATATTTTCACGTACTTGCATGACATTTTTCTTAAAATTATCATCCTGAGGAAGTCTTACAATAAAGACGAAACGTTGATGAATATATAAAAAAAACATCCTTTTTGGTTTTTCCTTCTTCATTTCCCATTACGTCGGATTACCTTCATTCTTCCTTACTCATATATATATATATATATATATATATATATATATATATATATATATATATATATATATATATACGAAATATTTATGTGGATATAAAATATTTATGTAAAACTAAATAATAAAAAATAATAATATATTCACTCCTTTAGAGACAGAGCATTTTAACATAAAAAGATAAAATTTCTGCCGAGAAAACAGGCAATTTTCTATCCCTTGAATTTAATCCTTTTGGAAACTTAATATCGCTCTGTTGTTTTTCTTTTTTAATTCTCTTTCAATCGGTGACGTACCTGTGTAAATTGTTTCAAACACTATTGTAAAATCGCCACACCTCAAAATACAAACGATAAAATGTTTATATTTTAGTTTTTGTTTCAACCTTGAAATTATCACAACAATCACAGCTGCATTCCAAATGCGATATCTACTCACGCCCTTGCCCTACACTTAAATTACTATTTTCTTTCCTTCTTTTTAGATACACCCGGAATAATCTTGTTATATTACTATGTTATTCATATTTGATGATAGGATGTTCATACCTTTCCCAATGGTAATACAATGTAAGCGAATGTGATAGAGCCGATTTGACTTGAACTCGACGTAACCTATTCCATAGTCTGAATCAACATCCATTACACCAGTAGTACTCCTGACTGATGTGATATCTACATAAAATAATTGTTTTGCCTCAGTTGAAATAAATAGCTTGAGGAAGCCCCCTGCTTCGATAAGCTCCTAGAACTGACTTTCACTCCAGACCTGAAATGGAAGACTTACATGCAATCTGTTGCTAAAAAAAAAAATAGTTGGATCATTCTACCGCTCCAGAAAGTATTTCACTCCTAGCACAATCCACTAACTGTATAAGAGTCAAATATATCCTAAGATAGAGCACTGTTGCCACATCTGGAGGGGGAGGGGGTAGGTGCCACTCAGAACACTCTTTCCTTCCTTGGCAGGGTAAAAAATAGACTTTGAAATTTAGTGAGGGTTGTCCTTTTCTCTTCCTTACAGCCTATTCCTCACAGAAGAGACGCTGCTAGTCTTTTTTTACTCATTATTTTCATGGTAGGTGCTCAACTCAACTCCAACCTCTGGTACCCCCCCCCCCACCGTTAAACATTCACAGCAGAACTCGTCTAGCTATAACCAGTGTAAATAGTTTTTCTTTCTTTCTCTGTGTACCTAAAGCTAAATATAACTTTCATGAGCAAAGTTTCCTTCCAAGGACTACTTTCTGTGGAACATAATACCACAGGGCTGCTTCACAGCCTACTACAACGCTGGTGATACCAGATCAGGCTGCTCTGTGGCTCCCTGAGACGAAATTCACCTACATTGACGTTTTTTTTATTTTTTTTATTTTTTTTTTTTTGTTTGTAAAACTTAATTATGTTCTACAAAACCAAAAACAAAAACAACAGCCCCTCTCCCTTTCTCCCTCCCCATTTTTATTTTTATTTTTCCTACCCTACTCCCGGTCCTGGATATGACCTTAAACTACATCCGATGGTGAGATCCGGCTTACGGACTTTGGGGAATGTGGAGCCTCCTCTTAATTACCATTGCTCCCAGGTCCACCCTGACCCGGAGTGGTAGTACCTGTTAGGGTCCCAACTATGGGTTAAATAGAAACAGATATTAAAAGGGGAAAGAAACAAAAAAGAGAAGAAAACAAGACCAGATTCGGCATTAAATAACCCAAAAAGGATTGATATGCCGTAAAACAAAACTACCAAACCAAAAACCCTGATTAAACATTTGAAGATATAAAGAACTTGAAGCATAAAAACTTTCACTATAATGACCAGATTCGGCATTAAATAACCCAAAAAGGGTTGATATGCCGTAAAACAAAACTACCAAACCAAACTACCAAGCCTACTACAACATGGTCGTTTTCAAGTCCAATTTTAACAAACTCTTGTCGAGCTGTCCTCTTAAACAATCAAATTCGGCTCAGTTTCAACCATCGTCTCAAATGCTCAAGATATCGTGTCACCGTCCATCTGACAAACTCATTAACCTTCATCCTCGAGTGGTCTTTGGGCCTTGATAAGCGGTGACAAAAAAGTTAACATGTATTTTCATTTGCTTTATTCAACTGCCAGCATAAAATTAGAATATTTCTTATCGACTGGATTATTTTTATCTAAAAAAGACACAAGCAAAAAAAGCAAATAAGAAATAGGTTTTAACAACACAATTATAAATCATATCACTCTTTACAAAAAAAAAAACACCGTTATCTGATAGATCAAGTGTGTG
>OY744526.1:37764056-37789056 GCA_963556195.1 Sepiola atlantica
GATAAGTTTTAAGAGAAAAATGTCACACACACTTTTAACTTCTTCTATTTTGTTGTTTATTGTGAACGCCAGGTAGTCCTGCTAGTGTTTATATAAACAAATATCACTATTTTCAAATGGATTTGTCAAAGTGTCTAGAAACTGTTATAAATTGACAAAACAAGAATGTAACACACTACGCAAAGACAACACTACGGACAATTATAAAATATTATGTTTCTGAATTTTTTATATTATGTTTCTCAATTTTTTAGATGAGGATCGATAATTTGTATAATTTGGATTATTCAGACTACTGTTCTCATCTTGAGTGTTATTGTTACAACGTTTCGGCCGATGTAACCTCTGACCTTCTTCCAGTGTATCTTGTTGAACTCGGGAATCTGCGCAGAATTTCGAACAGAACCCTTTATTTAATCCACGGGGGCAGCATGCTCTCGTTTCGTAAGCCATGAGCGGGTAGAAGTGTTCAGTAATTTACAATTCCTAGTATCGGCCGCACTAAGGATTGAACCTTCAAACCTCAGAAGACTGCACTTAGAACTGAATTTTTTTAGTACTTTATCTGTTACGCCACGGGTCTTTGCAGAATAACACTCAAAATTAGAACAATAATCTAAATTATGCAAATTATAAAATAAATTGACATTGCAAAAAAACTACATAGACATAATTATTATGGTGATCTTCCCTATTTCGTCACTGTATAGACTCCTCTTTACTCTATGAATAGAGTCATTATGACCAGTCAGAAGGAGTGAGAAAAGAAGTGAAATGATGAAGCAGTCTCTGTCAACCCATTACTTCTGTACTTTCTGTTATTACAATTTATTGTTAATTACCTTCTGTCCGTGTTATTTCATCCGGCCCTTTAAAGCCACAACAATAATAAAAACAGAAAGTCAATTAATTAAAGGTAAATAACATTAGCAAATTAAAACCCAGATAAGAATGATTTCAATAATTAGACAATCACATGGTTGATTAACCAAACGTTTGGGTGTATGTATATTGGATTAATGTCTTATTTCATACATGCCTCATATATATCCTTATCTAAATTGATGGTAATATCTAGGGAGTTTTTTGATTTTATATTTGCCATTGCTTCAACCTTTAGGCCTAAATTTTATCACTTCATCCTGTATAATTTTCATCAAGTTTTCACCTTAAACCTTACCAAAGAAAACAATACAAACAATTATAAAAAAAATGATACCAGAAAAAAACTACAAAGATATAATAAACACAGCAAGTCAATTAATTACAGATTAACAACATTAGCCAAAGAGTTAGCAAATTAAAATCCAGATTTCAATAATTAGCTAATTACATGATTAATTAACCAAGCTAAACTTGAAATAGAGTTAACAAGAAAATAAAACATAAATTGAACTGAAATTAAACCAGTAAACTCTACTTTCTTACAAGTCGATATAGTAGACCTTATCTGTCAATCTGCGAGGAACTTTTCAACATTGCTTTGGAGGTATTTACAGACATTTGTGAGGATAAAGTGTATAAGATCAGTAATAAGAAGGATTAATGAATAAAAAATTGGAATGTCAAACTATTTGATATCGCGATGAGGTCTCAAGTAATGTTATGATGCCCATCATAATTCATTAACGTTAAAGTTTGCGTTTACTTTTTTTGAATTTTCATCGTCAAATCCACGGACGTCACATCTATCTAAACGAAAGTTCTGTGTATTTCGGTGCATAATTATCGAACACAATTACATGTGGAATATCGAAAATTCTTACAATACTTCAATTTTTGTGGAACACATAATTTCTGTTTTTTATGCTCCCTAAGGTGCTGTAATTGATGTATGTTTCCATACTTTATGTGGAGTCGAAAATATTTTTTTTCTTCATTATAAATGTGCTTTAAGTTTGTTGACTTTCAATTTTACGGGATTATTTCACCTTTTGTTTGGAAAATATTTTGCGATGAAGGATTTACCTGTACTGCTTTTAGGTCAGCATACCAAATTACTTTTCGAGATTTAGATTAATTTTTTAATTCTTATCATAATTACCCTGATTAGTTAGAAGATAATGGTGCCCCCCTCTTACATATAAAATTTGCAGATGTTTTGAGGGGAAGCAGTTCTCAAATACATTTAATTTGTATAAAATGCCATCATTCATTTACTTGAAATATTTGCCTGATAATTTTGTTCTAAGATGGAAACCAATGTTTGATTCCATGTACTTCCACTTTATTTATACTTAAACAATATTCTTACACTTTATTTTAATTGCAAACACTTTAATCAAATCCTCTAAACTGATGTTGCACAACATATCTGCTTTTATCCATAGTAGACTAATTAAAGTCAGTGTGACTAATGATGTTGGCTTAAACAGAGCTGAGAGGGAGAAGATAATGAAATACCAAGGTTTTATGTACGACATGAAAATAAACTGGAATCTTAGGAAGATCTCCATCATTTCAGTAATCATATGAGCAATAAATGAAAATAAATTTCAAAAACTACATGGCGAATATACCCGGTGAACTAAGTGCAAGAGAGATACGAACAATAGCGCTTAGAATCTTAAAACTATCTCTCAGTTTGAGGATCTGAAAGAGTGGATGAATGTCCGGCATCTGGTAGGATGCCCCATCCCCAGCAAAAACAAAAAAAGATAAGAAAATTGAAAATAAAAAAGGAAAGAGATTGAATGCCTACTAAACACTATCCTCAGGTGTCTTCAATCTCTCTATACAGGGTTTTCCAGACAACCTTACATGAGGATACATCGCCCTACAAATAAACCCTGATCAAATATTCAAAATAACATAGTATTCAAAGCCCAAATAAAATCCCCTCGGAATACCTACACACTGGCTCATACGAGGAAGGGTGCATATTACCTTAGTGACGCTACTATAAGTAACAACACTAAGTTGGGTACTCTACTAGACCAGATGAATTCTGGTCCTGAAATCGAGCAAAACCAAGCAAATATCACAACAATAATAAATTATAACATAGTTAATTGATCTATTGGAGAGAGGTAAAAATTATTATTATTTGCTGCCTTACTTTCTCAAGGTTTGAGAAGTAGAAAAGAACCTTAAATAAACGCTCGGAATTTTATGTATCTCATAAAGAAATCAAGTGTTAGCCCCAGGAGAGGGTCCCTTGATTTGTAAGAACCTACCAAAACAAAATGACAAAAAATAGTAGAAATGATGCGTTGTTGTCTCAGAGTTTACCCCTGCCTTAAGCATATTCTTATTTGGCTTAATGGTCAATCCAGTAATGTCCACAATTGTGTTATGGTAAAAGTAATGCATTGGAGAAAAGTCTCCTGAGACTGTGTTTAATTTGTTTTAATGCACTGAATGGCATCTATGTGAATTAGGATTTACCCCCCCCCCCCCGGGCAAAATTAATATTTTCATGTGCTTCAATAAAACTGAAATATTTACATCCAGAAGGTGCTCAGACTTTCTCTGTAACATTCTGTTACTGAAACAATGTGAAGTGGCGATAAAGCAGTAAATATCGGCATACACTGTCGACTCAGCATACTGTGTTCAATTCCTGTTAGATCCATTGCAGCACTTTCACTGAGGATGTTGGCAACCTTCATGCTTAAGTTTGAAATAGTATTTTCGTTAGTCTACCACCCTTCAATTGCATTTTAAATGCATGCATGATACTCTATTAGAAGCTCTGTCTATTTGTTAGTTGCTCTGTTGGTCTGTCATGCTTAAGTTTAAAATAGCATTTCGTTTATGTATGGAGGTGAAACTTGACCAGTTGGATTTGAGGACATGTGTTGCATAGATAGGAATGATATCATCATACGATGGATGTGTAGTGCAATGTGAGTGTTAAAGACAGGTTTAGATCTGATGACCTCAGAGGAAGATTAAATCTTGTCAATATAGGGAGATGTGTGCAAAACAAGAGATTTTGATGGTATAGCCACGTCGAAAGAATGGATGACAGTTCTTGGGTTAGTAGATGTAGAATAACTGTAGTAGCAGATTCAGTTGACAGGAAAAGGCCAAGGAAAACATAGGAGGAAGTTATAAAGATGGAGTTGAGGAAAAGAGGGATAAATAAAGACTTGGTCAGAGATAGGTTATTTTTTAAGTCAATTTCCTAAAGCCGTCCAATGCATGTGAAACAGACGTTAAAGCTAATATGATGCTGGTGATGATGCTAAAATGAGGCTCTGTCCATTTGTAGATCATTCGCTCGGTTTAAAATAGTTTTATAATCACTAATCATTCATTATATGGACGCATCTTAAGAATATCCATTCTTGTTTTTATTCTCATCGAAGTGTCTCATTCAGAACGAATCAATCGGATTGTGTTTTCGGCGCGCAAGAGACACTGCGTTATTATCTTGTCCTGTTTGCTAAATGAAACTTCACGCCCAGAAATAGGTCAGTAAGGGTCAACTTGGATTTAATGAAATCACGCAACAGAGTTTTTCTCCTTTTTCTTTCGAGATCATGTCCTCTACCCCAACCTCATCTCATCCTATACGACAAATCCTTCATCTCTTGCTTCATGAGTTATTCCGACTAATACTCTTATCTTTGCTGCATCAATACGACCAAAGACAGCAGTATGTATCTCCGAACCCTTCCTACCCGGAAGAGGGGATCCCAAGAAAGATAGGACTACTGGAAGCGAAAGTTCCAAGTTATCTTTAGTTTCACACTGAATTTGATTTGTCCTATTGTATTATGTATTTATGATTCAGATAAGTTAAACGATAACAAATATTGCAAAACACTGCTCTGAGTCTCTTCTTAGTTTTATGGTTTGGCATCTTATTTAAAAAAATTGTCCAAAAACTTATATAGAGTCGTTTTTAACAGTAACAATATATTAAAAAATAAAAGAAACAAAAACGTTATTGCACATGTGTGTTGTCTGACTATAACTTAAATTCTGTCAAATGTGCACTCTTTTGAGTATTGCTCTCTCCTTCATCGGTTCCTTTTATATTTGCGTGCAGGTTTGAGGGGAATCATCCACACTGGTTGGTCTCCGTGCACGCATGGAAATATCCATGAAAATGTTTTGGAGCAAAAGTTTTACAGAGGATGCCTTTCCTTGGCCAATGCTTTATTGTGATCGCCACTAAGTGTGTCCCCAACTGAGGTCAACAGCCCACACTCGACAAAGTCAGTTAGCTTTTATCACGACCGACACCCGTCAAGTCTAAACTTTACATCGGGAATCTGTATGCATAGAGATATACCTGACTAGAGCATATCCTACATACACCCTCTGATTAGACTACCAGTTGGTTTGGGACTGTCTATCAAGTATTCGCAGCTAACCTCCATATCTGAAGGTCGTTCCCCTATCCTCCACCTGTAAAATTTCAAATCTTGTATCTTTATACTATTTAAACTCTGTGGATCTTGTTTTCTTGTATGTATGTTTGTTTGTTTGCTTGTTTGTTTGTCTCTAAATAAGTTTTCATATTGATAAGAGTTTTTGAACTGAACATTTGACATAGAAAAATGTAAAATATGACATTTTGATACAGGAATATGAAAGTTGGATATGTATTAAACAACAGATAGATCAATGAAGTAAATGAAGAACGCAATTTTGACAATTGTTTTTTATACTACATTTAAAACGCACAGTGATATTTTGTCTCTAGTATTGAGAGCTAATAGAATTATTGGAGATAAATGCATAGAAATATATTTCAAGGGAAACAAACACTGTTTTAAATATATATAAAAGCTCTAGTAAGATCTCATATAGAATATTGCACTCAAATATGGGTTCCAGCGTTTTGATATGAAAATTGGAATGTAATATTGAGATTGGAAGGCATACAAAGAAGAGTGACAAAACTAATAAAAATAGTTAACGATTACAAGTACAGGTAAAGATTGGAAAACTTAGGATCAACTACTTTGCGAAAGAAATGAACAGGCAGTGATTTAATTGAAACTTTTAAAATAATGGGCATTTATAACGACAGCTAACAAAATGAAATATAAATAAACAAATAGGCAACAAATAAATGTCACGAAAGGCAAGATTAGTTACTCTTCTACTAACCTGGATAAGTTTATTTGTGTTTTAACTTATTTTAAAGCATTTTTTTTGTTCAAAACAAATCTGATGCTTACCTGTTCAGTTAGAACGGAAAAAAAATGGCTGAAATTACAGAGTTTCGATAATCGCTCAAAAAACGAAAATCAAGCAAAATACTGGTAGAACATTACATTTTCCCACGATTGGTGACATTTATTGGATGTGTTTCTAACACTATTTTGTTTATTTTTCGATTTTTCACCAATTATCAATGATCCCTGTGCTGGGCTCATGAGCAGCCATTTTTTCCGTTCTAACCGAACAGGTGGACACCAGGTTTGTTTTGAACAAACAAAAAGCTTTAAAATAGGTTAAAACACAAATAAACTTATCCAGGTTAGTAGAAGAGTAACTTATCTTGCCGTTCGTAACATTTATTAGTTGCCTATTTGATTTTTACTTCTTTTTCGTTATGTTAGCTGTCGTTATAAATGCCTAAAATAATTAATGCCATTTTTTATTATGCTGCACATTATTTAATGAAATTTAAAAAATAATTAATGCCATTTTTTATTATGCTGAACATTATTTAATGAAATTTAAAAAATAATTAATGCCATTTTTTATTATGCTGCACATTATTTAATGAAATTAAAAAAAATAATTAATTGCATTTTTTATTATGCTGAACATTATTTAATGAAATTTAAAAAATAATTAATGCCATTTTTTATTATGCTGCACATTATTTAATGAAATTTAAAAAAATAATTAATTGCATTTTTTATTATGCTGAACATTATTTAATGAAATTTAAAAAATAATTAATGCCATTTTTTATTATGCTGAACATTATTTAATGAAATTAAAAAAAATAATTAATTGCATTTTTTATTATGCTGAACATTATTTAATGAAATTTAAAAAATAATTAATGCCATTTTTTATTATGCTGAACATTATTTAATGAAATTTAAAAAAATAATTAATTGCATTTTTTATTATGCTGAACATTATTTAATGAAATTTTAAAAAATAATTAATGCCATTTTTTATTAGGCTGAGGATTTTTTTAATGTTTTACTTCTATTTGAAAGATTGTTGTCAAGGAAAATTTCTAAAATTAAATCTATTAATCAATTGCTTTTTTTTGCTAATAGAGTAATAAATTTTGGGAACAAATTGCCAGATCAGTTTAAGAACAGCAATTGTGTAGCACATTATAAAATGAAATTGGATGAATTCAGAAATAAACATAAAAAAGAATTAAGGGGGACTTTTAGGAAACTATCGGTTGAAATATTCAACAGAATTTCATGATTATATTCATATTGTCGCAGGAGTCTAACTAAATGTATGTGTAAAAAGAGTTGGATTGAGAAAATAGTTAAAACGGATATGCCTAAAGAGGTATAGAAAACATCTATATGATAATGCACTAATATGTTAAGACATTTGTTGATCGTGCATACATTATCTACCACCTTTCACATACATTAAAAAAATGAGCAAATTCGTGATTAATCTGATGTCGCTAAGGTAAAAAAATCACATTTCATCCATTTTAAAATGAATTGTTCCAAAATCGAATTCCATCGTCCCATCGACTAAAAAAGTACAATTTTAAATAAATACATAAAAAAAATGATATTCGTTTTATTGATTTGAAAAATATTTATCTGATAATTATTTTTACAGTAAGAAGACAGAGAATATTTATTCTGCCTTGACAGAGTATAAAAAAAGCGGTTGTACCTGGTATAGGAATTTAGCTCTGGGTGGCCTATGCCAGCTTCTTCCAGAGGAGCAAGTTTACAGGGAATATCAAATTGAGAATCGGTTCCCAGCCACATGTATATCCCAGTAATGGGAAGATGACCTACAGCACCAAACATTCCCAAGTGGTTACCCATCTGGTACTAGCCAGGCTCTACGTCGCTTAACTTTGGTGATCTAATGAGAACCGGTGTGTCAATGTGATTATGTCGTATAAAACCAACTTCGAAATCTAGTCGGGGATGTCCTTTTCATTTCTCTACAACCACTTTCTCACAGAAGAGATGTTGTTAGTCTTTCTCTGCTCTATCGTTATTTTCATGGTACGTGCTCGACTAAGCTCCAATCTATTGTTTCCCCGTCTGTAAAAAATTCACAACAAAAACTCGTCTAGCTACAACCACTATCAATAATTTCATTTTCTCCCTCTGTGTACCTAAAACTAAACGCAGCTTCCATGAGCAGAGTTTCTTTTCTAAAACTACATGTATGTGAAACACAATACCACGGGGCTACTTCCCAGCTGAATGCAACATAGTCGTTTTCAAGTCCAATGTAAACAAACTTTTGTCGAGCCGTCCTCTTAAATAATCAAATTCTGCCCAATTTCAACCATTGTTACCAATCATCACGTTGGTGTCTCGCAGCCTCCTGACAAATTCAGTAAACCTTATCCTCGAATGGCCTTTGGGCTTTAATAAGTGGTGACTTCTCAGTAAAAAAAAGTATTAAATTGCTACAATTTTAAATAAATAAAGAAAGAAGATACATGTTTTATTTATTTAAAAAAATGACAATTATTTTTATAGAAGAATAAAAGGGTTCCTTTAATTTGCCTTAATAGTATTGATTCTAACAGACATTTATTATTTCAAAAGGAATATTATTAAGAATAAATTATACAGATTAATGTTGAAAACACTGTGGAATTTCCACAGAATCCCGCTAGTAAATAAATAAATGTTTGTTCAAATTCAACTCTCGGGTTCTTTCTTTCAAATCCTGCCTTCAAGTAACCAAACGTCAAATATGTAGAAGAAAGTAGAAAACCAAACTGTATTGATTTTCCTAAGGGGAGTCACAACGCTGGAGTCATCTTATCACACACTTTATTTATGTTCACCAATATATTCAAGTTGAATAGGCCATCTAAAATAAAACAAGTTCTTTTTAACAGTTAACAATCAATTAAAGAATTTATTTTTACTAACTAGCTGGTTTCGCCCGCTCGCTATTGCTTCGCAATTTCATTCCTATTCACTACTTGAAATCTATGAAACGAAACTAATCGATAAAAAAATGAAGACAAAGCTACTGCTATTGCTACCTCAAACTTAACATCTCATTCACTCACATATGCACAAATACACACTATTAAAGAAATGTTACATTTTTCGAGCATTGAAAAAAGGATTTATTCTAAGAACTAAATAAAATCTTAATTCAACTTTTTAAACGTAAATAAAATATTAATACGTTTAAAAAAGCTATTGCTATTTCAAATTTAAGTGCATCTCTCTCTTTCTCGCAATCGCGAGCAAACATATATAACTTTGAATGAGATAAACAGAAGACAGACTGGTTGAACATGAGTGTATGACATAGTCCATAAAAATGGTAGAGAAATGTTTCATTTTAACTAACAAATCAATCAAACATTGAAAAAATACTTATTGAGCATTCGAAGCAGCAGCAACAGCCAACGTCGTCAGCTTAAAAACTGAATTCTGAATTGTTGACCGATATCAAGCTTTAAAAGAAGGTAGGAGGCAGAGTAGCAACGGTTGCTACAACCGTTGCTACTCTCTTGGCCTTTTGGCTAAGATCAAAGTGTAGTATCTGTTCCGATGGATACTGCACCCCATACTGGTGTTGTCTTGGCCTTCGGGTCTTGATTTACGCCGGTCAATGGGGCTGTCCTGTGCAGTTCTGGAAGGTCCACCTTCCCAGGCTTTGCCTTCCCTCTTTGGGAACGAGTAAGTTTATTGCTTACTGCCTGAGGCACTCCTACCGGGGAATGCCGACGGGGCTGCCCAGGCAATTTTTAAACCCCACTTTCCCGACTCGACCTTGGGTCACATCTTACTTGTGGGAGTAAGATAAAAAGTTGGCCTTGTGCCTAACTCCTGGAGAGGAGTAAATCAGTACTCTGCCTCCTACCTATTTTCACCTTCTTATTCATTCCTCTCCTCCCAAGCCCTCTTCTTCATACCGCGAATCGAGACAGACATACGTACGTTCACTTTTATTATATAGATGAGTCACCACTAACCAAAACCAAAAGCCACTTGAGGATAAGCATAAATAAGGGATAAATTGTCGCTTTAACGTTGAAGAATATTATGAGAGGACCGAAAATGATGAATGTAATTAACAAAATTTGATAAGTATAAGTTGACACTAGATTTGAAGATGATCATGTTGTAATATGCAGGGAAGCAGTGCGTGTGAATGTGTTCCACAGACGGGAGGCGCTTGGAAAGATCTCTATGCATAAGAAATTCTGCCTGGCGTTATGGCACACAAAAGGAGAAAGAAAAGTTGTTACAATTCTTTTTGCAAGCAAGGCACAACTTTTTATGGAGTCTAAATGTGGTGAACATTCAACGCACCTACCGGAATCGAAAAGGCCACAATGTTTCGCATGTTTCATTCACCACTTGCAGTTTGGGAAATGCGCATGTGCAGATTGGTTTGCCCCATTGTGGCGGCGCCGTACAAATTCTAAGCATATATAAAGGCTATGAATTTGTTGGTGGCCCGAGAAGAACTTTGACTGATGACTTCAAAAGAACTGAGAGAGACTAAGAAAACAAAGAACATCCATTGCATTTCAGAAGAAGAAGAAGAAGAAAAAGAAGAAGAAGAGGAAGAGGAAGAGGAAGATCTTTCTATCGTGAAATTGAGTCGCAATGTTGACAGAAATCAATTTCCACCTGTTCTGATTCCTCACCGTTTTTTTTTTGTTTTCTTTTTTCCTTCCTTTTTGGCGGAACATCAAATACTGGAACATCAAACACGAACGTGCAAGAATGGTCTGTTATTATGGAAGTGTATGATGGTAACAATGCTGGTATGAAAAGCTCTAACACAAGATTTTATCACATTTTGGAATAATACCCTCCCCCCCCCCCCCCCCCGCCGACAAATCTTGAATGATTCTCTCCATCGATTTTGCAAAATATAGATTATTAGCGGTATTCACCCGGCGCGGCTTGTGCAGAGATACATTGTTAGTCGAAAGATTACTTAGTAAAAATAATTTCAAATATTGTTATGTTTACAGTTTTTGCCTTGAAAGAAAAGTTTAAAATAACATTTCCAATATGAGGTTAAGTAATTAAAAAAGATATCAACAGAGTTGTGTTTTTCACTGCGTTTCTTAATGTTTCTGTAAAACGACAAATGGCTTTAATGGATTGAAACGAATTCCTTTTTTCTTTTAATTATTTTAAATCTTGAAACTACCAATAAAAATAATTATTTAAATGTTTAAACTTTTCTTAAAATATATTCTTCACGAGATATTCTTTGTTTAATCTTATTTTTGTTTTATGAAATGAAGAAAATTTAAAAATGTGAATTTCTTTTTTTTTTTACGTTCTAATATAGTTCAGTTATTTTATGGAACTAACCAATAATTGCTCTAATGACCCTAGATCAAATCGAAGGAAAATTTCAATGGTGTTTTCAGATTCCTTGAAAAATTTAACCCTTAATGTAAAACTTATTTGAATGTTCTAACTGTTAACATATCGATTTCTATAACACACAAACAAACAAACATTGACTCTTATATATATATATATATATATATATATATATATATTATATATATATATATATATATATTATAAAAATATATTTATATTTTCATAACTTACTACCTAGCTATACTCACATATTGAGCACTGTTGAAGTAAATACAGAAAATCGATACAAAATATATCTCCTTATAACATTTTATGTGGATACATGAAATTATATATATATATATATATATATATATATATATATATATATATATAGAGAGAGAGAGAGAGAGAGAGAGAGAGAGAGAGAGAGAGAGAAAGAGAGAGAGAGAGATTAGCTGATATCTCATTCCATGCCAACAATAGAATCATCTGATTCATACGAAATAAATGAATAAACCTAAAGAAGGCCGGATGGCAAAACGACCGAAAATTCTGAATGTTAATGAAAATTCCAAATCTTAAAGAAAATTTCTTATCCCCAAAATCCAAATAAATATTCGGCTCATAATTGTCTCAATTTTTTAAAAAGTCAAACCCACATTAAAGGTTCATAATGATTCAAATTTTTGTAAAATGTGAGATACATTGGCGAGAAGCAAAGTGTAGTACCTGTTCTGACACTACATCTTTTGTGTTCTTTCTTTCTTCTGTTGCTTCTTTTTTCATTTGATTATTAATTATGACATTTTCTTACATTCTTTCTTTTATTCATTCTTCTATTCTTTTTTCTTTTTCTTTTTCCTTTCATTCACACTTTCTTTCTTTCTATTTCATTTTTTTCTCTTTTCTGTTTCTTTCCTTATTTTTTCTTTATTCGTTTTCTTTTTTCTTTCTTTTCTCTTCTTTTTATTTCTTTCTTTCTTTTTCTATTTTTCTTTACTTTTTCTTTTTTCTTTCCTTTTTCCTTCATTCTTTTTATCTTTATTAATTAAATCAAACCTCACGACTCGCCATATCGCATGCATATTAATTATCGATAAAGAACAATTTCAATCCAAAATATAAATTAGCTGGAAGTCATGTTATTGCAGAGAAATAATCTCTTTGACAAGAATCTAAATTTTAAAAAAGCCGAAAATAAATGATCATTCTTTTATTTTGTTTCTTACCAAAGCAAATTTCACCTTTAATTAATATGTAGTTGCTTTTATATATAATAATCTTACAATGTACATTCCTTATATTTCTGTGGAAGGATCACTAGAGTAATCCTGTATTGTGTATTATTTGAATTATTCAGCTACTGTTCTCATTTTGGATGTTATTCTCACAACGTTTCGGCCGATGTAACCTCCAACCATTTTCAGGTGCGTCTTGTCGAACTCAGTACGGAATTTCGAACGGAACCTTTTATTTAATCACCGGGGGTAGATTGCTTTCGTTCTATCAGCTATGATTAGGTAGAAATCTTAAGTAATTCATAATTGTATTTGAGTATCGCCGTACTGAGGATAAAACCTTAAACCTCCAGAAGATTGTCACTTAGAACTGATGAAACTTAGCACTTTTATGCCTTGCGCTATGAGCCGTTGCAATTCTAGTATGAATTTCAGGAGCCATAAACTTTTTCTGATTTTTTTCTAGACTAGCAAATGTATGCTCGCTCTGGTCGCATATTGTTGCTAGGCTGGGACGATTATATAATTTCGAAAGAACTACATACACTACGTAATTAAAGCAAAATAAATTGTTTTGAACGATTATAATAATTTCGAAAGAACTACATACACTACGTAATTAAAGCAAAATAAATTGTTTTGAACGATTATAATAATTTCGAAAGAACTACATACACTACGTAATTAAAGCAAAATAAATTGTTTTGAACGATTATAATAATTTCGAAAGAACTACATACACTATGAAATTAAAGCAAAATAAATTGTTTTGAACGATTATAATAATTTCGAAAGAACTACATACACTACGTAATTAAAGCAAAATAAATTGTTTTGAACGATTATAATAATTTCGAAAGAACTACATACACTACGTAATTAAAGCAAAATAAATGGTTTTGAACGATTATAATAATTTCGAAAGAACTACATACACTACGTAATTAAAGCAAAATAAATTGTTTTGAACGATTATAATAATTTCGAAAGAACTACATACACTACGTAATTAAAGCAAAATAAATGGTTTTGAACGATTATAATAATTTCGAAAGAACTACATACACTACGTAATTAAAGCAAAATAAATTGTTTTGAACGATTATAATAATTTCGAAAGAACTACATACACTACGTAATTAAAGCAAAATAAATTGTTTTGAACGATTATAATAATTTCCAACGCTATTGATGATGCTTACCTATTAATTTATTTATATTCTATAATAGCTTATGTTTAAATTCATGTTTTGAAACATGACGTCACGCCAAAGCTATAATTATTTATTAAGGTAATGTTTAAAACTATTTATAAGAAAGTCCAAATAAATCAGTTGGTAGAACCTCATATTAAAGATCTCAAGGTTTCGGTTTCGATTTCCGGTCATGGCATCTGCTTTATTTGTTGAGAATTTATCATTTATTATTAATGCAATACTTTCCATTTCTAAGAGTAGTTAAGATTTCTGATATATTTCGAAATGAGACAAATTCCGTAATGTATTCATTACGATTAAGAAAATTGTTATTGATGCTTAAATCGACGGATAAAATCTCTATTTATATAAGATGTGTAATCCTACTACTTATTATTACTCCTAACTATATATATATATATATATATATATATATATATATATATATATATATATATGTCGTCGTAGCACCAGTTTCTTTTCAAGACCTGCAGCATAATCAAAATAGGTCTGGATGCAGTCAAGTTCCCTTTCTTTAACTTGATCAATTAATATATATATATATATATATATATATATATATATATATATATATATATGTATATATATATGTATATATATATATATATGTAGAGAGAGAGAGAGAGTCATCAACAGAAAGACTGTTGTGCTGTATCACAGCTCTTCAATGTGACTAGACATGCAACTGCCTTAAGCTTGGATCGAAACTCAACTGTCTAGCTGACACTTGTCTCTTCTAACCATCTAGCAGCTGCTGAGAGTAAGCAAAATCTCAATGATGAAGATTGTCAAATACTGAGAAAGGAAACTTGACTGTACCTAGACCTATTTTGATTATGCTGCAGGTCTTGAAAAGGAACCGGCACTACGACGACAGGAGGGTAAATGGGGACCAAACTCGCCAATGGCAGCACCACATCTGCATCGCTGACGCTTCCACAATTTGAGTTTCCTATTTTATTGCCTCCCCACGAGGGTAAAGTTTAACACAAGGTCGGTTTTTAATGTGGTGAAAAAGGCAGTTCCCTAAAATGGAGTTCTCTGGATTGGGACAAAATTAAAATATCCTCAGTCTAGAAAGATTTCTCCTTCACTGATCGAGGACAAAAAAGATGAAGTGCAATATCAGAACAGATACTACACTTTGCTCCTAGAGATTAGATTAGAGTCGGGAACAGATTGTTCGAAAAGGCGATTACAAATTGCGTATAGGCAATCAAAATTGTTTTTTTTTTAAAGATTATAACGCGCTGAATATTTTGGAGTTAAAGTCTATTTAGTATTATGTATTAATAGGAAAAAAAACCATCTACATTGCATTCTGCTTGTTAGCTAATAACCTCGTTATGCCGCCATTTTGGAAAAACGGCGTAATACTAAATTGATTTTATCTTCAAAACGTTCAGCATGTCATAATCTTAAAAACAAACAAACAATTTTTATCTCCTTTTCAAACAATCCATCCTCGACTCTAATCTCAACGTTTACCGTCAATTGCAATGATTCTGAAAGATAGAATATTAACGTGGACTTTTTCGTTGGTAACTATGTCTGTTATTTTCACTCCCTTTTTATTTATTCTGTTTTATTATGTCCCTTTTTACATTTGTTGTAGAAAAAATCTTCTTTTTCAGGAATAAATATATATATATATATATATATATATATATGCAAATCCAACCGTCTCTTGATTATTACATTTTCTTCATCATTGTTTTTTCCTTTTATATTTCAACCTCTAATCCACTAATAACACAATATTCAATATGGCGGTGTTCGTGTTAGAGAAGAGCCTCTAACATGGACATCACTATAAAAACAATAAAATGGAATATTAAATATTTTAATTTCATACCGATATCTTTTTCTGCTTTTTCTTCTGCATTAATCTCGAGCTACAGCTGGGTTGGCACTGATGGATTTTTGTCTCCACTTGGCACGATCATAGGCTTGGTTCGGGTGAATACCGGTTTTTAGAGAGATCGTTGTGCATGGTGTCTGCCCATCATCGGCCTTCTAATTTAAAGTCAAGTTTCATGACCGTTTCATTGTTGACGCTTCAGCACATGTCCAAACCATCTCAGCTGTCATTCCCTCATTTTTTTTAACATAAGTTCACCCCAACTCTACTGAGAAAAAAAGGGTGAAAGTTTTTTGGGGGTTTTTTTGGAGGGGGGGGGTCAACCTAATTTAGGAGCTGCGCAGCGAGATGTCTGTTTACATTAGTTTTACATTTCTGTATGTCAGTAACGTCAGGAAAGCAGGGAGCAGGGAGGGTGTTCCAGAGTCCAGCAGCACGAGGAAAGAAGCTTTTGGAGTAGAAAGCTCTTCGGCATCTGGGGACCTCCACAGTGTATGGATGGGATTTGACAGATTGTTGGGTTGGTCTAGTGAATTTACGTTGTAAGGGTACCAGAGCAGCAAGCTCATCAGAGCACAATCCATTGAAGTACTTGTAAAACAGGCACATTTGGCTCTCAATTGGTGCAATGCCATTGCGGCATTAGATGACTTTATGGCAGACATGGTCGAGCAGTGTAATTCCAGATATCCTGCATAGCATTTTAGTTCTTCATTGTAATATATTAAGTGTCAGATATGTTTGCAAGTTTTAAATGGTAGTTAGTTACCGTTTGCTTGTAATATTATTCGTTTAAGGACAAAAGGACACGCTGTCTGACAAGGTCAGATCACTTATAAACGTGGGAATGGAAGAAAGAAGGGATTGATGGATAGAGAATTATATCAACAGGAAAGGGAGAAGAGTTGATACATATGTTTGTATGTCTTGTTTAGTATTATTAGACTGGGCTATTGTTCAGGAGAGTTATGAAAACGTACAAGAGTATACGTTATTAAGGTCTTCTGTAACTAAAAAATTAATGATTGTAGGGAAACGTATAGTTGATATATATGTTTTCTCTTTGCTATAAGAAATTCATTAAAGTTCAATGTCTGGTAATCTGATATATTTTCTTTGACATGGAGACGAATTGTCAGATTTCAAGAAAAACAAGATAAAACAAATGACACAGCGAATATGATGATAAAAAAGAACAGGCAAATGGAAACTTCAATATTAATAAGTCACTATTGTAAAATGCTAAATGATACTTTAGTTCACAACAGGGAGCAGAGTCGAACGCGTGAATTAAGATAAGTTCTTAAACCAGTATGAGTAAGATTATTATTTTTTTTTTTTTTTAAATCTCATTCTCGGCCTTTTGGCTAAGATCAAAGTGTAGTATCTGTTCCGATGGATACTGCACGCCTGTCCTGTGCAGTTCTAGGAGGTCCACCCTCCCAGGCTTCGCCTCCCCTCTTTGGGGAGGAGTAAGTTTATTGCTTACTGTCTGAGGCGCCCCTACCGGGGAATGCCGACGGGGCTGCCCAGGCAATTTTTAAATGGCCAGAGTGCTCACCTCTCGAGCGCTGGCTTTTAACCCCACTTGCTCGACCCGATCTTGGGTCACATCTTACTTGTGGGAGTAAGATAAAACTGGCCTTGTGCCTAACTCCGCGAGGAGTAAATTTGTTTAAATCTCATTCTCGGCCTTTTGGCTAAGATCAAAGTGTAGTATCTGTTCCGATGGATACTGCACGCCTGTCCTGTGCAGTTCTAGGAGGTCCACCCTCCCAGGCTTCGCCTCCCCTCTTTGAGGAGGAGTAAGTTTATTGCTTACTGTCTGAGGCGCCCCTACCGGGGAATGCCGACGGGGCTGCCCAGGCAATTTTTAAATGGCCAGAGTGCTCACCTCTCGGGCGCTGGCTTTTAAAACCCCACTTTCTCGACCCGATCTTGGGTCACATCTTACTTGTGGGAGTAAGATAAAACTGGCCTTGTGCCTAACTCCTTGCGAGGAGTAAATAAATATCTCATTCTCTCCTTTTTATAATGTCAGTAACTGTTCAGTGACAAATAATATTGCAGTTGGTTTTCATCATTTTGAAAGTTGAGTTTTATTCAGCCACCAAGAACTTGCTTCAAATGATTTTAATTTCAGTTTCTGCAGCAGTTCAGCCTCCCACCCCACCATCACCACTGGTCGATCGGATCAGAATGACCGGCCATCATAACCAAAATGAAGATATCAAGGTATGACATATCCGATCAATAAGGACCACACTCGTTATGTTTTAAAAAAAGAACAAAAAATTTATTTTAACCCCAAACAAGACACATTATCATTTAAACGTAAGAAACTACTGTGATAGGAGTCAGATTTATATGGGGGGGGGGCAAACTGAAGGAGGAGTTGGGTAGCAAGATGTTTGTTCGTATTACATTTGAATTTCTGCAAGTTAATACGGTCAGGAAAACAGTGAACAGGGAGGGAATTCTGCAGGTAAGCAGTCCGAGAATAGAAGCTATTAGAGTAGGAAATCGTTTTGCATCTAGGGATGTCTACGGTGAAGGGGTGCAATTTTGCTGCCAATTTAAGATGTCAGGAGTATTTATATTGAGAGAGTACAAGTGCAGTACTTGTAAAACAAGCACAGGGATGCAACATTGTGGCGATGGGACAGGGGCTGGAGGTTGGCAGACAGAAAATTAGAAATTCGTTTTTGCACCCTGTCTAAGGGGGAGAGGCTAGTGGTTGGTGCACCGGCTTAGATGTGGCAACAATACTTAATATATTAACTATTACACCACTTGAGTTAGATCTTAAACATAAAGGGTGCACATATTGTAACAAAATCGTATTCTTGGATTTTAGGAACTGTCTTCATTTAACACCATATTAAAGTGAGCTGATTAACACCTATTAAGTTGGAATGGACTAGTCCACTTCTATTTCAAGGAATGGCTTTATTTTACGACTGTCTGTACGGTAAACTGACAGTGTCAACGTTTTATGTTCAATAAAATCTTAGAACGAGAATTGTGTTTGTATTTCATAACACTTGTTATTAATACATTTATGAAAACTAACAGTCAGTCCAGAGGTGGGGAATTCATAAATAATCACTTTTCATGCCAGAGTTA
Organism: Sepiola atlantica; assembly: GCA_963556195.1. Classification (NCBI taxonomy): domain Eukaryota; kingdom Metazoa; phylum Mollusca; class Cephalopoda; order Sepiida; family Sepiolidae; genus Sepiola; species Sepiola atlantica. Next base: position 37,782,955 of record OY744526.1, read on the forward strand.
AGACACGAAGTGCTTTGATCTTTCAATATATTAAAATCTCTTACAAACATTTTTGAATTCAAAACTACTGATTTGTCTTTTTCCATTGTTGGTTTGATAAATTTAATTAGATTAAAAAAAATTTCAAACTAGTTTATACCCGCTCATCGAGCGGTATTGGTACAGTACCTGCACATGTCAATTTCCATCTTTACCTAGCTTCTATCGCTTTATAGCTATATAGCTAGTACGAAGGAAAATATTAATGAAATTCCATATTAAAAAATATGCTACTTAGTATTTGCATGCGAGAGTAAGTAACTATGATGAATGTATTGACAAAAGACCACTAGAAATTATGTTTTTAAATAATAATAGTTTTTTTTAGGTAACGTAGATAGGTTTGTATATTGGTAGGTAGTGATTATAGTATTAATGTATAAATAACTCTGCTAAGTATGTGTTATTGGCTTTATACAGTCTGACAATGATTTAACTCATTCTAGTAACACATTAAACTAGCAATGGCAATGGTGGTATGTGCATAGAATATAAAATATATAAAATACAGTTAGTGTTGAAAAGAAGCCAGTAAAAAAAGAAACAAAGACAAAAACAGCAGAAAAAAAGAAAAAGGAAAAAGTGAATAAGACTAGAATAAGACATTCAGATGTATACGTATATGTCATTGTTACTGCTTGTTTAGTATTATTAAACTGGGATATTGTTTAGGAGAGCTATTAAACGTACAAGATTATAGGTTATTAAAGTATATTGTAACTTTGTTTTTTTAACTTTAATTGACCCCAAACAAGGGGGCACATTACCACTGAGACGTAAGGAGCTACTGTGGATTAGGGGCTAGATTTATAGAGGGCATCCTTAATGAGGAGTTGAGCAGTGAGAGGTTTGTGCACATTACATTTAAATTTCTGCATTTCGGTACAGTCAGGAAAACAGGGAGCAGGGAAGAAAATTCTAAAGGCGAGCAGTACGAGGAAAAAAGCTATTATAGCAGAAAGTCCTCTGTCATCTGGGGACCTCCACAGTGAATGGATGGGATTTGGCATATTGTCAGGTTTGCCGGGTGTATTTACATTGAGGAGGCACCAGAGAAGCAAGTTCGTCGAACCACATTCCATTGAAGTACTTGTAAAACAAGCACAGGGATGCAGCATTGTGACGATGGGACAGGGGCTTGAGCTTGGTAGATAGTATGAGGCCTATTAGATTACAGACTCTTAGGGAAACCTATGTTTGATACATATGTTTTCTCTTAAATATAAGAGATTCATTAAAGTTCAATATCTGGAAATCTGATATATTTACTTGAATATGGAGATGAATAGCCAGATTTCCAGGAGAAATAGACAAAACAAAATGACAAAAAAATCTGATAAAAAAGAAAAGAAGATGAAAAGCTTCAATATTAATAAATCACTATTATAAAATGCGTGCAAATTGAATCCACTCTTTGATTATCAAGAGAGTCATGCCTCGAGCCTTTCAACAATCGCATTGATAATAAAATTATCGTCTGCTCGATCTGGTCATCGCTCACTTGTTGCTCAAAGTCAAAACCAATATTTTATCTCTTTAACAATTTAGACTAAAGAGCTCCTTCCCCAGTGTGAATACGTGTGCGTGTGTCTGTTTTTATTCAATTCTTCTGTTGTGATATTTGGCTTTTTCCCAACGTGACATAAACTTAGGTCAACATTTGCAGATTGGTTTTCTTAGAAGCAGAAAAAAATAAGCCTTTAGAGAAAGGTTTTAACCAATTTCCAATCTGTGTCAGCTCATGTCGTGTCAACAATATCAAAATAATTGATTTAAAAAAAACAGACAAACTCTTTTTTCATTTTTTTTTTGGTTTGTTAATATGGCTGGTCTACAAAAGTTCAAGTAAACAAGAGAGATTTTAAAAGTCACCATTTTTGGAATAGATCATTGGACTGGTTGCTGTAGAAACATGAGGCTCAATTAATGTTATTTACATGTTTTAAATTGTTTTCCTAGTTTTGTGGCTGCCAATTTCAAACCGCTTCAACCGTTTTTATTTTGTTTTGTTTACTAATGAGTCACTGCTTATCAAGGCCAAAAGACCACTCGAGAATAAGGGTTAATGATACGCTGTAATATTGTTGTAATTTAAATGTTGTTTCTTTTAGGACACAGACAGAAAATTTCCATAATTGACTGGCTATTCCGAATCAAATATCGATCAGTCAGATTCAAGGCTATCGACATCGAACCTTGAGAAACAGACTGACTTAATTATATAAAATTGAATAGACATTTGTTAAACTGTTTTCCTCATCTTGATGGCTGCTATTTTCACAACGTGTCGGCCATTGAAGTTTCAGGGCTTCTTCAGGTGCCTTTTGTCCAAGTTAGTGTTTGTTTTAGGATACTTTGAACTGAACTGTTTATTTAATATATTGCGCCGTGTCTTTTAGATATATACTAGCAGTAAGACCCGACATTGCTCGAGATTTAAAGAGGAGCATGATGTCAATTTTCACTATGTTCATCATCATCATCATCATCATCATCATCATCATCATCATCATCATCATCATCATCATCATCATCATCATCATCATCATCATCATCATCATCATCCGGTTTATTTGTTGAATCAGGCCACAATTAAATCTTCTGATGAAAGTGGGGCCTGATTGTCTAGTCTCGAAATCTAAGTCTTCCTCTCCACTCCTGTCTTTGGCAAGGCTTGATGGAATCCATACCCATGGCCTTCCTATCACGTTTGACTACGTCCTCCCAAGTCAACTTGGGTCTGCCAGTGGTGATGTTCTCTGCTGGCACATTCAACTGTCGGACTTTAGCAATCCAGCCATCGCTACGCTCAATGTGACCCAACCAACGCAGTCTGTTCTTCCGCATGATGTCCGCAAGGCTTTTCAAGTCGACCTGTGAGAGCAGGGATTCAAAATAAACGTACTGTTCAGGTCTCACCAAACATATCCATCTGACCATTGCCCTGTCATTACGGCGCAGCTTCCTTAGTATGCCAGCAGAGACAGCCCAAGTTTCTGAGCCATACAACAGCACACTTCTGACACATGAGGAGTATACACGCCCTCTCCTAGTTGTTGGCAGGTGTTTGTTTGTCAGGATTGGTAGCAGCTCTCTAAACTTTTTCCAGGCACACTTGCAACGTGTAGCTGCCGCAATTCACAACCTCCACCTGATGACAGCACATCTCCAAGATAACAAAAGTCTGTCACTACTTCCAGCTTGTTGTCACCAGTATCCATCTCCGTCAGTGGTCTGCCATCTATTGGTCTCGCCATGCCGGTGCAACGATAGCACTTAAAGTGAGGAACTGCTAACACCATATTACTTACTTTTTTTTACTGCCTCCCACCCCATTTCGCTCCCTAATATAGGCGTAAAAACTCCCTGAAAAATGTCTCATACACATTGTTTAAATTTCATTGAAATCGGATATACACATTTGATATTTTCTAGGGGGTTCCAACCCAATAGCCCACTTTGAGGGAGTACATAGTGATTCGACACATTGAGGGGCACATTGAGAGAGACATAGAGATTCAGAACCATTTCTATTTTCTTCCCCATAGAATTTTATACATATGATTTAAATGTTACCAAAATATTTGAAAGATAAAGGCAGGTTCTAGCCCCATAGCTTCTTAAGGAGGGAGGGCGGAAATTAAAGGTGCGTGAACACCTCCATTGTCTTTCTTGTAAAATATCACATATAATTACACTTTTAATTTTTCTGTAGATTGTCTAACCGTTTTTTCTATAGGGAACACACGCACAAGCATTGACATTTATATATATATAGATTATCAATTACTTTATTGCTAGGTTCCTTAACTCTAAAATATCTCTTAACCAATGACCATACCCATTTTGCTATTGGTCAAGAAGAATAATCTAATATTATTATGAGAGAGTTATAACCCTAATGCCCCTATTGACTTGCCGTCCAACAAGGACAGAGATAGACTCTAAGTCGTTTTTTAATATGGAGGAAATCCCAACTCCCCCAAAAGAGGTACTCTGGATTTGGGACAACAATGAAAATTCCGTGAGTCTAGAAGGATTTTTCTTTACTGACTGAGGACAGAACAGATACTACACTTTCATTTACTCATATTTCATGTTTTATACCCATGTTGTAATTAATTGTTATTATTACTATTATTATTTCTAATCATAGGATTATCTGCCCTTTCTTCCTAATTATTGATAATCTTCTCTAACTAGCACATATACTGATTCTTTGTTATCTGTCCTGTTTTTCTGAAAGTGAAGGTTCCGATAATGTGTTCTTCTGTATATTTGGTCTAATGAAGCAGTCACTGTAGCCTAGCATATGCACTGCTTCTTTGTTATCTGACCTTTTTTTAAATTATTGATTTCCATAATCTAATCTTCTTTATACTCGCTTTACTTAAAAGGTACCTGTAGTCTAGCACATGCGCTCATTCTTTGAGTTTCTATATAGTTCTCTATCTGCTATTTAACCTTATTTCACAGGGTTGGTAATCTTCCATTTTCTTTCCATATTCCCCATCCACGCTTAATTTTAGTATCTCTCGTTGGATTACGGCTTTTCAATATTCTTTCAGCCTTACTTTCAGAGAGTGGCATGTTTCACTTTAATATTCTCTGCCATAGCTGGATAGGGTAGAATAGAGTCTTTGGTAGGTTCTCTTCAATGGGAGGCCTGGCTTGAAAAAAATGTCTGTGAAGAATGTAAACATTTATTATAAATATTCATATCCTGGCTATGACATTAAACTATAAAACTATATCTTGATTGTGAGGTGCCAATTTGGAAGCTTTGGGGATTTTGTGATGTAGAGTCCCATTTTAATTGCCATTACTCTCAGGTAAACTCTGATCAAGTGGTAGAACGTGTTAAGTTCTCATCCATGGGTTAAATAGAATCAGTCCTGGGTATATTTTTTAAACTTTTATTCACCCCAAACAAGGAATATACCCACTGAAGCGTAAGGGAGGGGGGTAACCTGGGTGGGGAGTAACCTGGGTGGAGAGTTTCGAAGCAAAATATTTATTAATATTAGTTATAAATTTCTGCCTGTTGGTACTATTGGTTAAGAAGGGAGCAGGAAGGAAATTCCAAAGGCAATCAGTTCGAGGAAAGAAGCTATCAGAGTAGAAAACCTTTCAGCATCTAGGGACATCTACAGTGAAGTGGTGCGATTTAGCAACAAGTAGGGAGAGTGAGGTGCATTTTTGATTAGGAGCTACAAGTTCAGTAAATTCATCAAAGCACATTATGTGAAAATATACTTATAAAACAAGTACAGGGACTGGAGCATGGCAGACAGTACAGGCTCTATTAGGTTAGAAATTCTATTTTGCATCTTGTTCAAGAGGCAGAGGCTAGTGGTTGGTGCACCAGCCCAGATATGGCAACAGTACTCCATGCACAGGCGAATGAAATTGAATCGGATGGTATACATATAATGTTACATCTTTAATAACTAGTTGCAGAAACATGAATAAATATTTGACCATTTGCCTGTTTTCTTCACAAAAGTTTGGATGCGATAAAAAGGTGGTTTCTAATGTAAAATTGTATAGGGAGTTCTTTGATTCCCTACCAGATTGTATGTAATCTTCTCATTGACAGAAAACAGCTGAAATTCTTGCTGACACATTGTAAGTAATTGCTCAATCGCTAGTAACATCTAGTTGTAAAGGTGATGGTAGTGATCTAACTTTACTGGCTATTTACAATTTCGCTTCTTTCATGGCTGCTGTATCTGATATCGAAATTTGCAAACCAGTGTTAATCAAAAGAATCCCGATTATTTTAGGCTGCATAGCTTTTGGTGAAATTTTTATTTTTATCATTTATGAAAAGCAGTTTGAATTTATTATAGCAGTCGAAAAGATGTTGATCTTTTCTTATTTTTTCTCTTTGTGGCCGGAATAATTAAAGAAATTAAATAAAAAGAACAACAAATAATTCCATTACTTTTTCTGGGAGTTGGTTTAATTTTAACAGCAATTTACAGCAAATATATCTCGATAAACTGCATCATCCCGGCCAACCTCCATGGAGGTAGTGGAAGAGCTTCGAGAACCGACGTC
>OY744526.1:37794056-37824056 GCA_963556195.1 Sepiola atlantica
ATTAATCAAACGGAAGTTATCATTTTGATTTTAGAACTTTTTTCATTAAATCGTTGTAATGAATATTACTACTGATAATAGTAATAATATTAATATCAAGAAAGCTATTGCCTATATATCATAAAATAGGAGAATCAAATTATAAATTAATCGTACAGAATATTAATTTTATTAGACACTATTTAAAAATAAATATGAAAATGAAGTATAGTTTGACTATATTTTGTAAGTGTTTCTGTCAGTATATATAGCGTATTTTAAAATGTTGTCGTATATATATATATATATATATATATATATATATATATATGAGAGAGAGAGAGTTAAATTAATTTTCTGAACAGAACAGCTTTACACCACTTTTATGTCTCCTTACGAAGATTAAATCAAGATATAATGATACTAAACCTCATGTGTAGAATCCTTATTCTAATTTTTATAAAAATACGTTACATGATTTAGATCTAGAAAATGTCTCAAATTTAAGGAGTCTTAAAAAGAAATTCGAATTCAGAGAATCTTGCTTAATTGGTGCAAAATAACTATGGTTCAAATTTAATGCAAATCTGAAATATTTGAATTTTCAAATGGAAGGTCGTCCCCATATTATGTCCTCTAAAAACACTTTCAAATACTCCAAAGAAACTGAAATTTGTGGAATAATTAACCGATGTCTTATACCTATTGTAAAATGTTCACAAAAATCAGAGGTATCTGAATTTTCACGAAGGGCTTTAACCACTCTCGTTCCCCCTTTGCATGAAACTAAATTAAACTAAATATTGCACACATTACCCACCATTAAGCCTAGCAACTGTGTTTCAACATTAATAATGATCGGTTAATTAGTTTACGAGTGAATCATGTACATGCAAATACATTTTATTTCATTCATAACATGAAAATTGCAAACTATAGAAATTGCCAAATAAGCATAAACATGGTAATATGGGTTTTCAGGGTTGTAAACAAAAATACATAGGACCTCCATTTATTCAGATCACGTGCAAGTTTAATATCTCCTTCATTTTCCAGCTGATTCTGGGTCGCCATCCTCTTACTTAGGTCACACAAGTGCTTTTTTTCCTTCTTCCAGACACAAGGGCATTAGCTCAGAGCACACCTCTTTGCATATTCTATATTAAACGTTTTTATGTAAAAGTATAAAAAAAAAAGGTAAATGCTTAAATGATATGCTCTTGTCCAATAACACTATTTTTAATACTAAACTTGGGAATAATGTGCTCGCCACTGGAACTTCCTTACATATTATACTTCTCTCCAATAACGCTTTTTTCAATACTGAACTCGGGAACAATGTGCTTGCTACCGGAACTTCCTTATGCAGTATATTTTTTTCAATAACACAACTTTCAATACTAATTTCTATTGTTCAATGATCTTATCCCCTTGAGAGCTAAAATGTGATTGTCAACTTCTATTAGGCTCGTCTTTTATGGATGAAAAAGAAAGCCGGTCACACGTGGTCGATATGCATAAATACTCTTGTTCCGAAATGCGCTTGTTCTTTCTCACATCCAGGTTGTTCATGGCATGCAGAGACAAGCCCTTTTATGGAGACGATAAGGTAAGTCTAGACTATTTGTACCACTTGATTCAGGTTATTGCTCATCACGTCCGCCACATGACGGTAGCAGTATGCAAGACTGACACAAGAGTATCTTCTACCCTTGATTTCTGTTGATGCGTATTATCCTGAGTAAATGTTTGCAAATATCAGTAGAATCTGCAAGTGGTTGCTCTGGTCGAAAAGTTTTGTGCTTGAGGCTGAGTCGCCTTTAAACAGTGGAATAATTCTTGACTACTTCAAATCATTGAACTGCGGTTGGAGTAATTATAATTCAGAGTTCAGTGGGTGGCAAGATTACTTGAAAGCAAAGGTCAAGAGGTCAACTGATGGAAAGAAAAAGAGTGGCGAAGAGGAAGATAGAAACATGAAGTTATCAGTGCTGATGGAAAAAAAAGATGAGCTCAAATGTTACTCTTACAAATCAACAACTTTACAATTAGCAGCTATTATATCTTTGAGAATAAGGCATAATATCTTGGATAAATGTGATATACTTGCGGTTACAGACACAAACACCAGATCTATATTACAACAGAAACGTTTTGCACCACTTTTATGTCTCCTTTACGAAAATTCAAATCAACATATCATATTAAATTTTATGTTTAAAATCATTATTGTAATTTTGATCAAAATCCATTACATAATTTTGATTCTAGAAAATGTCTAAAATTTAAGGGTCAAGCTTAAGGGGTTTAAAGAAGAAATTGAAATTCAGGTAATCTTGCTTAATTGGTGTTTAATGACTATGGGTCAAATTCTATGCAAATCTGAAATATTTGAAATTTCAAATGGGAGCTTTTGCCCATATTATGCCCTGTTAAAACCCTTTCAAACACTCCAAAGAAACTAAAATTTGGAGAATATTTATTAATTCATGAATACTACCTATTGTTAAAATTTCAGAAAAATCTGAGGTATCTTAATTTTCTACAAAGGGCTTCAAGCCCCCCCACCCTTGCATAAAATAATAACCTAAATATATCCCACATTTGGATCCCTTACGCCTAGCAGCTGTGTTCCAACATTCATAATGATCGATTAATTAATTTAGGAGTAAATTATGCAAATATATAAACATACCTACCCAAATCCCAAATGATACATTAAAACATACTTTGGCCTCATGGATACAGTTATGGAATCAGCTATACAGAGTTAAAATCCTATTAGATCTGTTGTGATGGTTTTACACACTAATACCTCATTTGGTTAGGATCAAAGTATAGTATCTGTTCTGACACTACACTTTTTTTTATTTGTCCTTCTAGACTGAGGCAATTTAAATTTTTGTCCGAATTCAGAGTGGCATGTTTTGGGGGAAACTAAATAACCTCACATTAAAAAACTGACCTTTTGTCTAACTCTGCCCTCGCAGGGAGGCAGGTAAATAGGAACTAATACCTCAATTTACTACTAGCTATAGATAAATCGTATACAATAAATCGTTTACAACAGATACTGTGTTACGGCATTGAATGACTAAAGCATGAGTTAATATGCCATACAATAACAAAAAAAGCAACAATTAAATAAGTGACAGTATTCTCATTCTCAATAAGTATAGTTTATATTTTGATTTATATACAGATACATTATTCATAAAATTCGATTGTGCCTTAATACTTTTGTAAAAGGTATGAATTCACAATTCCTTCCCCATAAGTAAAATAGTGACTTGTTTTCAACTAATCATATACAATATAAACTGTTTCCAATCGATATTGTGTTCCGACATTAACCCTTTTATGCATGATTTTTCACAGAAATTCTACGTACTTGATCTAACTTGTTCCTGAACCAAGTTGAGATGACTTCCAAAAAGGCCTGTAATGATGGAGTCAAAACGTATTCCTCGATGTTTCTGACTCTCACAAATCAAATATAATTATTCAAATCAAAATTTATGATAATTTATGGGAACTTTTCTATTTGTTGTTGTGGAACAAGGCATGAAAAGATTAAATGACCATAAAATGATGTGTTGAAACAAATTGTATTTATATTCAACTATAGTAGCTGAAACATTGGAAATATCGATCTATATAGCTATTAATCTATGTATCTATCTATATAAGATCCATTCCCTGGATACTCTGTTCATTAAATTTTTTCATATCTTTTTATAGAAATCGTGCCAGACTTGATGATCATGGAATGTGAGAACTAAAGGATAAAATAAGAGAAACAAGAGTTCCGAGGCTGATGAAAGTAAACCCAAGGTCCATTTTCTACTTTCTCTAGAATGAATAATAGGATGATTTCCCTTTCCCATCGTATAGCTGTTTCAGCAGTCGTATGGGTAAAAGCATCAGATAGAAGTTAAAGGTGAATTTTGTTAGGGGTTCGAATCCTACAACAGGTGGTTCAGTTATATTTAGCCACAGTGAGGGGTCTTGGTTGAGATAAAACATATATGTATCTGTGGATATTAAAAATAATTATAAATAATTATCTTTCTCTCTGTCTGGCTCTCTCTCTCTCTCTCTCTATATATATATATATATAATAACTCTGTGGATCTTGTTTGTTATCATGCTTGTTTTTTTTGTCCCCGTGCAGGGTGATGAGATCATGAAATAGTAGGGTAAAATTAACTCTTAAGCCTTGGTAGAGCTACTAATATAAGAGAAGTAAATCTTTGAAATAGCACAAATCTTTTTCCACATATTAATTCCCTTCACGTAAACAATGCCAGGTCAATATGAGTGTGGTTATGGATTTGGCAACTGATGCTTTACTATAATTTCATCCTGAAGGCTGACTTTCAGAGACAGAAAGCTAATATAATAATACATATTAGTATAAATACACATGGCTGTAATTTATTTCTGGTCAATGTTAATGGAGATGGATGAGAACTCAGATGTGGAGAAGGTATATATGGAGGGCGAAGCTATTGAAGTTGTTAAATGTTGCGTTGGTGATACCATTGAAGCTAATGTGATTGCAAGAATTAGGAGTGGATGAAGTAAGTGCATTGAATTTCTGCCATCACTAACCAGCAGAGCTTGATCACCGTCGATCAAGACTCTATTAGACATGTGTACTCAGTGTGATGATGTATGGAAGCGAAACCTGGCCAGTGAGAGTTGAGAACATGCGTTGCATGGAGAAAAATGATACGAGAAGTATACAGTGGATGCGTAATGTGAGTCTTAAAGATAGGCTTAGATCTGATGACCTCAGAGGAAAATTAAATCTGGACAGTATAGGGAGATGTGTGCAAAACAAAATAATTTATTGGATGAGTTTTTTTTATTAGTAATTGTAGAACAGTTGAGGTGGCAGGTTCAGTTCACAGGCGAAGGCCAAGTATAACATGGGAGGGAGTGATAATAATGGACTTGAAAGAAAGAGGGATAAATAAGGACTAGCTAAAAATAGGTTACTTTGGAAGTCAATTTTTAAAAGCTGTCCAACGTTAAACCGATGATGATGATGATGATGATGATGATGATGATGATGATGATGATGATGATGATGATGATGATGATATGTTTACATATTTAGTTAACCTGAAATTTGTACTATAAGTTCTTCACATGGGATTGTGATAATGAAATAGACATGTGGTTGAAAAATGCACAGGATTGTTGCATAGATATAATGCTATAGAAATAAGAGCCAGATGAAAGAAGAAACAGTTAGATATGAGTAGCAAGTGTCGGATAGACAAGTACAAGCAACCCAGTAGTCAGGAAAGTCCAGGTATATCCAGATGAAGTTAAATTGTTTGGAGTAAAGTTGGATAAAAAATACCACTAAACCGTGACCAAAGGGATGATGTGCAAGGTTTGGGAAGAAGAATTCTGAGATAGTATGTTGTAAGACACGGTGCTAGCTTATTGGTCTCTCACTTTTTTTCAATTTTCTTTTTTCTTTGCTTTTTCTAGGGATAGGGCATCCTACTGGATGCCAGACATTCACCCGCTATTTTATAGACTCTAACTGAGAGATAATGTTAGGATTCTAACAGTCCCTTTAAGTGCAATTGTTTGGATTACTCTTGCAGTTGGTTCACAGGTATATTTGCCAGTTAGATTTTTATGTTCTTTTTCCTGAGCTCAGTGGCGCCTATGATAGCTTGAATGATTGACATCTTTCTTACGATTCCAGTTTTTTTCGTGTCATACATAAGACCTAGGTATTTAGTTCTCTTCCTCCTCTCAACTCTGTTTAAACCGGCATCACTGGCGACACCGACTTCAACTATAAATGGCTTTAATATGCATGACCTAACTGTTGATCGCTAGCTGATCATCTTCAGACATCAGTTCAAAAGGAACTTGCCCCTTAGTAAAGTTTGATATTGACAGCCGAAAGCCACCTGAGAATAAAGGTTAATGAGATGGATGGATTGTCAGTTTAAGGATGAAGAACATTATGAGAGGATTGAAAATGATTAATGGAATGAACAAAGTTTGGTTACTTATGGGGACGGTTTATGACTAAGTATTAGTTAACATTGGATTTGAATATTCCCTTGTTGTAGTATGCAGGGAAGCAGTCTCATGCTAATGTGTTCGGAAGATGGGAAGTTTTTGGTAAGAAATTCTGTTTATGGAAATTCTGCCTAACACTAGACACATGGAGGAAAAAAAGAAAAGTTCTTTTTAGTTGTGGTAATAGGACGATTTCTCGCTTTAAATGTCTTGCAAGGAGGGACCAGGGATTGGAGCGCAGTCGACCATCTTCCAGAAAACAGAAGAGATCTTCATCCAATACATCGCAAACTCAATTTTGTACTCTGTCAAAGCAAGAGAGAGTGCTCTGAGCGGCACCTCCCCAGATGTGGCAGCAGTACTCCGTCTTAGGATGTGTCTGACTCTTATATAGCGTGAAAAGGGAGAAATAAGAGAAACGAAAAGGTAAAAATTACTAAATGTTCCCGATGGATGCTAGATATTTGTTTCTCTTTCTTATTTTCTTTGACCGAATTTAAAAGCAAATCATTAAATGAATTAATTGAAAATATCCCTTGAGGTATTTCAGTTACGGAACACAATTGAAAGTTTATTTTAAGCTGGTAAACTATTAGAAAGGAGGAAATGAAAAAAAGAATTATATCAATTAGGTGCATCTGTAGAAATGGTTTGGTTCTTAAAAAAGATTTCCGCTCTATTGTGTAGAAAATGGATGAAGAAGCTGGAAAACAAATTCAATTAGAATTTATTTATCTTTAAACTCAATTTAGCAATCTTTAAGTTGCACAACTGTAGCAGTGCAGCATGGATTTACTGTTTGTGTGATCTATTTCATTAATGTTCAGTGGTTACTTGCACAGTCTAGGAAAGTGATGTGAGTGAGATGTTGTACATGTGTATAAAGGATTAATAGAAATGATTGTAACACCTTTCTTGCCTTTTTTTATTTCTTCATAAACGTTCTTTAAAATTAAGGAATAAATTTTAGATAATCAGAAAAGTTGGGGAATTCGGGAATCATTTATGCATAAGAACTCTGTAAAAATAGATTTTATTTTTATTTCTTTGGTAAATTTGTAATTTCTCATTTTCTAAATTCTAATTCTTTTACCAAATTTTTCCAACAAACTAAGAAGTGTGAATGAAAACTATTCTTTTTTGTTTTGTTTTAATGTATTCTTTCTTTATTCTAAAATATCCATATTTGTTTGTAATTTTTATGTTATTTTTTGATTCTTAAAAAGTTAACATTTCATAACAATTCGAATTATCATTATTACTTTTACTCATATTGTTTTTTTAGCATGGTTTAGTGGTTACCTGTACAGACTGTGTGGTAGACAAGAAGAGTGATGGGAGAGTGATGTTGTACATGTTTAGAAAAGACACCCAGCATTGCCTGTGTGGAGATATATTACTTTTAGAAAAAAATAATTTCAAATATCGTCATCTTTACAATTTTTGCTTTGAAAGAAAAGTTAAAAATAAGATTTGTAATATGACGTCAAATAATTAAAAAAAAACTGTTAGCGCGGTGGTGTTCTTAAAAAACTACTACTTAAAAATAGTAACATTTGTAATATAAGGTCAAGTAATAAAAAAAACCTGTTAGTACTGTGTTGTTACTAAAACAATGCTGCTTACAGACAGACAGCAGTAAAACGGCAAAAAGATTTAAGGAATTGAAACGAATTTGAATTATGGGTTAGGGTTAGGGTCATGGTTTTCAATCTTAAAAATACCAATAAGAATAAATATTTAAATGTTTACACATTTTTAATAAATTCTAAGATATTCGTTGTTAAATTCTATTTCTGCTTTAGGAAACGAAGAAAATTTATTTAAAAAAAATGAATTTCGTTTCTTTACGTTCGGATGTATTTCAGTTATTTTATGAACCTAACCGATAATTGCCCCTAGTGACTACAGATGGAATTGAAGGAAAATTTCAATAGTGTCTTTAGATTCCTTGAAATATGTAACCCTTATTGAAACTTATTGGAATGCTCTAACTGTTAACATATCGATTTCTATAACACACAAACAAACATTTACTCTTTTGTATAGAAGAAGATTAATAGACATAGATTTACACAAGTATTAGTGTTGGGCTAATTGTTAGGAAGTGAGAGAGAGAGAGAGAGAGGATGTATGTATGCGAATAAAGAGTGGACACAATAGGAAGTGTCGATCGAAATGGCTAATAATACCCCTCCCCCCCTAGCATGTTTGAATGTGTCTCCTCCGTCCAGATTAAGATTAAATAATAGAATAGATTAGACTCTTTGGTAACTAATCTTGAAGAAGGTAATCTTCGAAATAACAATAGCTGTATTCATTCTGTTTTAGTATTATACTAGACACTCCGGGTGTAAATGGTTTATCTAATATATATATATATATATATATATATATATATATATATATATATATATATATATATATATATATATATATATCAGTCACTGTCTAGATAAACGTGCTCTTTTGGGTCACGAGTTGTTTATGTTCTCTGTTTAATTAATGATCTCATCCATTTGTTACTTCAGCATATCTCGTTGTGATGTCTTCAAACTGTTTCAGTCGATGATTTCATCCCTTTGTGACATTATTCCTTTGTGACGTCATCTATTGTGTACTGAGACAAACACGCATACAAGTTATTTATCTACCTCCCACAGCGGTAAGATGTGACACAAGGTCGGGAAAGTGGGATTTGAAAAACCAGCGCTCAAGAAGTTGAGCACTCTGGCCATTAAAAATTGCCTGGGCAGCCCCGTCGGCATTCCCCGGTAAGGGCGCCTCATGCATTAAGCAATAAACTTACTCCTCCCCAAAGAGGGGAGGCAAAGCCTGGGAGGGTGGACCTCCTAGAACTGCACAAGACAAACCCATAGACCGGCGTAAATCAAGCCCCGAAGGCCAAGACAATACCAGTGTATGGGGTGCAGCACCCATCGGAACAGATACTACACTTTGATCCCGGAAAGACAAACATGCATACCAGATAACAAACAAGCAACGTCCACAGAGGTTAGCATAAGCAAGCAAGCCAATTAAGAAGCAAATAAACAAGCAAACAAGGTCCAGGTTTAGTATTATACGAGATCCCCACGCATCTAGATGTTTCGTGTAGTATATATAACTACATGTTATATAAGTTAGGTATGTGTACATGTTTATTAAATCACATTCAAATAAAATTTATTTGGCAAAAAACATCAATGTGCAACAAGCCATGTAAATATACAAGTAGACGTTATTTACATCCACATATAGTCTGAATGTTTGTCCAAGGCCGATTTAAACTTGGATATGGTAGTCGTCATCACAACCTCCTCTAGTAGGTTGTTCCATGGAGCAGACACACAGACAGAGAATGCTGCATTTCTTCTGTTGAGCCGAAAACGACGGTGATACATCTTTTGTGGGCGCCTGTGGGGATCACAACTAGATGCTGGGCTGAAAAACTCCTTAAAAGGCAGATTTAAATTTTCATTGATGATATTTATAAGGGACGGAAAGTGTTTGCCGTTAGGTTGAGAAACATCTCCGAATCAGGTAGAGAATCTACCTGGCTTTGTTAGCCATTTCGATACAATGGCACGTTGATTTGAAGGAGATTTGTATGTATAGGATTAACTGCTAAAACTTATTAACTGATCATTATGAATTTTGGAGTTCAGCTGCTAGGCGTAAAGATGTGTAATGCGGGCTATATTTAGTTTTATTTAGTTTTATGCAAAGATAACAAAGAGGGGTAAAAGCCATCGGTGAAAATTCAGATACTTCTGATGTTAGCAAAATTTGAACTATAGGTATTAGGCATCAACTAATAAATGTTGCCCAAATTTTAGTTTCTTTGAAATATTTTAAAAAAGTTTTAAGGGGGTGTAGTATGGGTGAAAAATAAATCCAATTTGATCCATAGTCATGAGACAGCAATTAAGCATCGTTCTCTGAATTTCAATTTCTATCTATGAGTCCTTAAGCTTAATCCTTGAATTTTAGACATTTTGTAAGATCAAAATCATGTAATGAATTTTGATCAAAACTGGAGTAAGAATTCTAAACAAAAGGTTTAGTAGCATTATATCTTGATTTTTATTTTCATAAGGGGACATAAATTTGGTGCAAAATTGTTCATTTTTGGGAATTAATTTACCTGTCCTAGATATTCTTCTGGTATATATATATATATTATTCATACAGACAGTTAGAAAAACAGCTACACTAGCATGTTGATGTTATCGATCAATAGTTATTAGAAACTAAGATCTCATCAGGGTGAAAAAGTCTGATCTTTAACTCAGATGCTCATATATATATATATATATATATATATATATATATATATATATATATATAAAATAAGAATGATTAACCAAGGTGGCGATCAAAATAAAATATTTGGACAATTAAATAGGGCAATTACTCGCCATCCTGATGCTTTTAAATCTTATCAAATTAATCAAAATAAACTGATAGAACAAATCATAGGATATATAAATAAAAATAATGTAGAATATGTATAAACGTATATATAACTGTTGTAGACCCGTGCTAGGGGTCACAAAGATAACAACCACAAATTGTGACAGGTTAAAATATACAATGTATTTATTCATAGCAATACAGTAACGCCACTAAATGTGGTAGGAGATGACCGGATTCCTACCATGCGGTAAAACATGAATAGGAATGTCCCCCGTTTGAGTCTTTGCAACCATGGTATTTATTATAGATGGTTGCTTCCATTAGTTCTTCAATAGGGGTTATTTGTACCCCACAACAATAACACATATACTAATTATAATGAGAAAAAGAAAAACAATAAAAATACAGTAGAAACAAAGAAAGAAATGTTGAAGAAGAAGAAGAAGAAGAAGAAAAAAAGAAGAAGAAGAAGAAGAAGAAGAAGAAGAAGAAGAAGAAGAAGAAGAAGAAAAAATCGACAGTTATGAACGCCGATTTTAAACACTGCGAGTGGGCAAAGAAGAAGAAGAAAAAGAAGAAGAAAAATAGAAAAAAATAACGGTTAGCTTATAAACGCCGATTTGAAACACTGAGAAAAGGAAAAAATCAACAGTTGGCTTGTGAACGCAGATTAGAAAAACTGTAAGTGAACAAGGAAGATTAATATTTATTTGAGGTTGACGACAACGGGGAGATGGACAACAAAGGAGGAGGAGGGAGAGAAGGAGGAACTAAAGGTATATATATGTATATATATATATATATATATATATATATATATATATTTATTTTTTATTTTTTGATGTGTTGATATTTTTTATATTTATAATATAAAACTAAAAATAATACATTAATCACCTAAATAATAGTGTAATGGATTCATCCAAACACTGTAAAATGCAGCAACATTTTTGTAAGTAACGGATACATTTTATTAGACAGACGAACAGCACAGGTAAAGAATTTTTTTTTTTTTAAATAACTAATATAAGTTAGCAAAACATTTATATGGAACAACACGTAGATTTAGTATAAGGAACGTTTATGTTTTTGTCTTTTAAGGGAAGTGGGGTCTGATCAACTCTGCTGGGAAGCCATGAAATTAAATACTGTCTTGTTTTTAAATTCCCGAAACAGTTTTTCATGGTAAACAACTGATGATACCTTAAAATAGTGTTAGAAACAAACTAATATAATAACTGTAAAAAATAAATTGACTTACATGAGTGATTTTACACTGAAAGACTTGGGACTATGTGTGTTTTTTTAATTCTTTTTTTAATATAGTTTTAATGTTTGAGAAACTTCCGAGACTATATATATATGGTCATCGTGTATGTCTCATCTCTCTGTTTTAATGGATGCTGTCATCTTTTAGTGACGTCATCCATTGTGCTCAGTTAACCCCACCTCTGTATGAATGGATGAGTTCACAAAACGATCACATCATTCAGTGTGCATAAGGACAAACAAACAAGATAAAAAAAAACAAACAGACCGCAATGTTTTAGTAGTATCTATATAATATAAAAAAAGTTATGGTGTTTTTGTCGGTTATCTGTTCGTATGCTAATAGGAACATGTGATGAGTTGACAAAAACGGAATAGGCAAAATCCAAGTCAGTAGTTTTACATAAGAATACATATTTTATAAATTTAAAGAAATAAACATAACATAATAACATAAAAACATTACATGTATTTTTTTTTTGACTGAATGACCATTTTTAAGTTAATTTGCCAAAAAATTAGAGATAAAGGGTAATCGGCATAAGATCAAAGCAAAACATAATTTCTAATATTTTTTGCCAATAAAAACAATACGTAACTACATTCATCTCATGCAAATACTAAGTAGAATATTTTTTCCAATGAAATTTCACAAATATTTTTCTTCATACTAGCTATAAAGCGGTAGTAGCTAGGTGAAAGTGAAAATTGACATACCCAGGTATTGTATCAACACCAATCAAGGAGAAGACATAAACTAACAGACTAACAGTGTAAATATCTTTGCACCAGTAGTGGATGTAGTATAGCAATCAGTCTTCTTTTTTTCTGTCAGGATTAACAGTGGCAGTACGTGAAGCTTCCCCTCCCCTTATCTGGCCATGGACAACCAAGAGGCAAATTGAAATCAAGAACAGTTTCATGACCAAAAGGAGCCTTGACCCTGCACGGTAAGAACTACCACATTGACAGATAGAATGATTGGAATGACTACTTGAACGAAGCTATCCAAGAACCCAGAGAACATCTCCCACATGGAACGTATGTCTCAAGGAAGAACTGGTTGACCATGAACCGAGCAAGAGCAAAAGTTGGAAAGATAGCCACAACCTCCACAGGTGCGGACCAGCAACAGCAAGCAACTGTCTTTGTGTAAATCCCAAATAGATAATGGAACACATTCTCAGCGACTGCAGTGATGGACCAACTTGTACTGACCAAGATTTGATAGACTGTAACCTTGATGCCAAACAATAGGCATGATGATGATCTTTGAAATTAGTGAGATTATTTGGCTCATAATTTTATGAATATGACTGAATCAGAAATATGTTTAATTATATAAATAAAAAATCGGGTAAGGACGTTTTTGTAGCTCGTATAAAATTGAGGTATATGAGGAAACACTCTTCTGAAAATATTGGTCAGTCGATTTATAGGTTTGGTAGTAAATTCGTATGACTTTTTTGACCAGCTTGAGTCTGTTGTTGGCACTAGTTTCACCGATTCCTTCAGATACTTACAGGAATGTGAAGGTTGCCAACATCCATAAGTGAAAGCGGTGCTATAGAACCGACTGAATTCGAACTTGAAACGCCCAGACGTCAGTTTTGGTCATTTCAATACCAATGCGTTAAATAGAATCTCGTGTTGACAGAATATTTATCTATTTACAGATACGTAGAGTTTTAGATGTATATAGATTGTGTTATTTCATTGGCAGGAATTAACATTGGCATCAAAAGGATTAATATTTGGCTTTAGTAAATGTCTATAAAGACATGAAAAAGATGTAACATTTGCGATTCATATTATAATCTACTATTACCCAGCGTAAATGGGGATGTGTGAAATGGTGTCCATGAAATGTCGACTTTTGTTAAGATTGCCGCCGAAAGGATTAATAGTCAAGGTTAATACCCTTTTCTAGTAAGGCGTCATACACAAAGCTGTGAGAGATGCAACATTTGAGATTATTCATATGATCGATTATCTCGTGTCGGCAGGTGATTCAGTGAATAATTAAATAGATCAAAGCATTTCATATGTGACGATTCTAACTAAAACTATTTCATAAGCACACATATATGAGTGTGTCTCTATGTCTACATCCGTTTGTATGTTTGTGGCATGTCAGTGCATGTGTGTGTATTCATGGGTGTGAATGTGTGTATGGATGTGGGCATGTGTAAATGTGTGTATCGATGTGGGTATGTGTAAATGTGTGTGCATGTGGGAATGTGTGAAAATATGCGTTGATATGTGAATGTGTGTAAATGTGCATTTGGATACGTGCACGCATGTGAATGTGCGTGTGAATATGTGAATGTCTGTATAGATATGGGCACGTGTGTGAATGTGTCAGTGTATGTGTATACGTGTGTGTGTATAAGTGTGAGGATGTGGACATGTGTGCGAACATGTGTGTGGATATGGGCATGTGTGTGAATGTGTACGTGTATGTGTATATGTGTGTGAATGTGTGCATGTGAATATGGACATGTGTATAAATATGTGTGTGGATGTGCACATGTGGGAATGTGCGTGCGGATGTTGGCACGTGTGTAAGCATGCAGAGTTTTGTAAACGCGTATGCATATGTTTGCAGTTAAGCAGCTTTTCATTTTTTTCTCTCACTTTTAATTAATAATTCATTCATTTATTTAATTTTTTTCCACCTAAGATTTCACGCTGTTCTTGTCTTGTCTGTCTGGTGGCTTTCCGAGAAAGACCTGCCACGGATTTACTATTTTCGGTTGGCCAGTTTGTGTTGTATAGAGTGGATGTATAAGAGCAAAAAAGAAAAAAACATCTGGCAAAGACAGACAATCTTTGCACCATTTTTATTCGCGCCATAAATATTTGATTCCAAACTAATCACCACAGAATGATAAATTGGCTAGTGACAAGTTTCACATTAAAAATTCTAACACTGTTGATAAACTTTAGTTGAAAGTTTGAAGAAAATATTATTTGTAGTATTTTCAACAGCTTCCAAACCGATATTGATATTAAATTCATCTACAAAAAAAAAACTTGAGGCCGGCAGGCTTGTGCCAGACTGGTGTACCTGCAAAACGAAGAATAAAACAATATGAGATTGATATTTGTTATTGTAATCTATCCTAGTACATCACTACATGGACATTTCCCGACACTATGACTAGTGATAATAGTGGTAACAGAAAGAGTCGTTATGTACTAATCTAGAAGCAGTCTTCGACAACACATTACTTCAGTACTTTCTGCAAATAAATCCTCTTGTTAACTACCTCCTTGTTGTCTTATTTATTTTCAGCCTTCACAACACTTTTAAAACAAGATACGGAGATGGAGATCGTGGTGTTTATGAACGGGTACCAATAAAGATTTTAATGGAAAATAATCACCCGTGAGCTCACACGAAAAAGAAATGAAAAGAAATGCAGCATACAATTTCTTCTCCAACATCAGACAGATCAGACATCGGAAATAAGTGCTTCATCGTTTTTCCCTTAGTTGAGCCAAATGAATATAAACTTAAGGAAGCAATAAAAAATATATCGGTTTTATTTTTGCCATATTGAGTTCTGTTGATTATTTCACTCTTCACAGCAAGGTGCTATTCATGACGACTTAACTGGATTTGGCATCTGGATTGGCTTGAAGGAAATGGATTAGTTTTTGGTAAATCGATTGCTTCTAAGTGGATAGGATCTTGGTGAATGCATTAACTCTTGATTGATACTTTGCAAGTGGATTGGCTAAGGGGGAGGTCACTATTGGGAAATAAAGTTGATCAGAGATAGAACAGCCCAAAACTGATCAGCTTCTAGTTTGGGTAAGCTATGTATAAATAAATCACATTCTTCTGTTTGCATGTGTGTCCGGTTAAAAGTCCAAAGCTATAACATGTAAACCATGAAAACGTATAGATACAAGATGTTCCAAAAAGAATGACATTTTTTTGTAGCCAATTTGTAGAAGGCACCTTGGTGATACCATTGGAGCACAGGATGGAGAAGATGCGATTGTGATTTCAAGAGTTAGGAGTAGATGAGGTAATTTCAAGGGAATTCTGCCATTACTAACCAGCAGAGCATTACCACTGTCGACCAAAGGAAGCGTTTACCAGGCATACGTACACAGTGTGATGATGTATGGAAGTGAAACTTGGCCAATGAGGGTTGTGGATATGCGTTGCATGGAGAAAAATGATATGACAATGATATGATGGATGTGTAATCTGATGGCCACTAGAGGAAGATTAAATCTGAACAGTATCGGGAAGTGTGTGCAGAAGGAAACTTCAATAGTATGGCCAAGTTGAAAGAATAGATTAAATTTTTGGGTTAGTAGATGTAGAGCAGTTAAGTCACAGGGGACGGCTAGGAAAACATGAGATAAAGTGATAAAAATTGACTTTAGAGAAAGAGAGATGAATAAAGACCTGACCAAACATAAGTTAGTTTGGAAGGCAATTTCTTAAAGCCGTCCAACATATAACAGCATGTCAAAATAGACATTAAACCGATGATGGTGATGATGATGATGATGATGACGACGACGACGACGACAAAGCAGAAATATGATAGTACATAGAAGTCGGTCTAAAAACAAGATGAAGGTAAAAGTTAAAATAAGTTTCTTTGTTTTATTTAAACTTATTTATTTATTTTCTAATTTTATTTTTATAAATATTTCTTGCTTTCAGTGTCACTTTTCTCACTGGAGATATAAGTGTGGGGCCCACATATCACAATATTTCGGGTGTTATTATTCCGTTCAACTCAAATTTTGTATTGTGCAACAATAACGGATGTTGTAAAGTTAGCGAGTCAGGTCCGCAGTAGACATATGCTGCAGGATACGTGTTTCAATTAATAATGTGTTGATCCACTTTGAAGTCTTTTATTGTTTAGAATTAGATTTTAAAATGTTTTTATTCATTTGAAGGAAAAAAAATGTGTAATGCCTCTCTTTGATTTTGCTTTAATATATTGGGAAATATAAGTCGAATCGAAAAGTACTATTCAATAAGTTTTCAAAAATGCAAACAATAAAAAAAACAATCCAGGTTTACAGAAGTTTGCAACATAGTCTCAAAGTGCTACCCTTTCACACTCAAATCAATACACCACGAAAACGAAGTGCTTCCCTTTCACACTCAAATCAATACACAACGAAAACGAAGTGCTTCTCTTTGACACCCAAATCAATACACCACGAAAACAAAGTGCTTCCCTTTCACACCCAAGTCAATACACCACGAAAACAAAGGGCTTTCCTTTCACACTCAAATCAATACACCACGAAAACAAAGTGCTTCTCTTTGACACCCAAATCAATACACCACGAAAACGAAGTGCTTCTCTTTGACACCCAAATCAATACACCACGAAAACAAAGTGCTTTCCTTTCACACCAAAATCAATACACCACGAAAACAAAGGGCTTTCCTTTCACACTCAAATCAATACACCACGTAAACAAAGTGCTTTCCTTTCACACTCAAATCAATACACCACGAAAACAAAGTGCTTCCCTTTCACACTCAAATCAATACACCACGAAAACAAAGTGCTTTCCTTTCACACTCAAATCAATACACCACGAAAACAAAGTGCTTTCCTTTCACACTCAAATCAATACACCACGAAAACGAAGTGCTTTCCTTTCACACTCAAATCAATACACCACGAAAACAAAGTGCTTCCCTTTCACACTCAAATCAATACACCACGAAAACAAAGTGCTTCCCTTTCACACTCAAATCAATACGCCTCGAAAACGAGGCCAAACTTTTGTCACCTCTTCACACATGAAATGTGCGCATCCTTCTTGAATGCGACATTGAAGTTCTTCAAGGCTTATCGATTGCTGGTAGCGAAACTCTCTAAAAACAAAAAGTCAATTGGTGTGGGGTCGGGAAAGCTGGGCGGACAACTTCTCTTGCACTCTCTAGAGATCACATTCTCTTTTCCAAATGATGCTTCCAAGAACTGATATACCACGTTTGCATAATGAGATGATGCTCCACCTTACATGAAGATAATTACGTCATCATTTTTACAGATTAAAAGAAACTTTTCTTTCGTTTTGCGACATCCGGTACATAAAAAATAGTTTTGTTTTAATGAGTTCAAAAATGATATCAGACAAAGGACGGTTGTTATTGGCAATTTATTATTTTTCAGCTTTATTGTGCTTTCCTCTTCAATGTGACTTTGAAGTTATTCAAGGCGTTTCCATTGCTAGGTAGCGAAACACTCTGACCTTCAAGTCCACCAACTTCACTTGCATCCTCCCCTCTGACTGATGCTTCCAAAAACTGATGTACAACCTTTGCTTAATGAGGCGGTGCTCCAGCTTGCATAAGGATAGTTGCTTACCCTAACATTTCCTTTGTTTTGATACAGCCAGTATATTAATTAAGCAGCTGAATAGCAGGGTTTTATCTGTAAACACTACACAACCGAGGGTCTTTGCAAAATTTTAAATACGTAATAACAACATTAGAAAAAAAAAAACAATACAGCAACACCACTGGTGATACCAGATCAGGCTGCCCTGTGGCTCCCTGAGACGAAATTCACCTACATTGACGTTTTTTGTTTTTTTCGTTTGTAAAACTTAATTATGTTCTACAAAACCAAAAACAAAAACAACAGCCCCTCTCCCTTTCTCCCTCCCCTTTTTTATTTTTATTTTTCCTACCCTACTCCCGGTCCTGGATATGACCTTAAACTACATCCGATGGTGAGATCCGGTTTACGGACTTTGGGGAATGTGGAGCCTCCTCTTAATTACCATTGCTCCCAGGTCCACCCTGACCCGGAGTGGTAGTACCTGTTAGGGTCCCAACTATGGGTTAAATAGAAACAGATATTAAAAGGGGAAAGAAACAAAAAAGAGAAGAAAACAAGACCAGATTCGGCATTAAATAACCCAAAAAGGGTTGATATGCCGTAAAACAAAACTACCAGCAACACCATTTCAGTTTTTCAAAAGTTACAGTGGACAATAAAGAAAATATTGTAATTCTTAATCCCCAATTTGTATATTGCTAATGATATTTTCGATATAATAGAAGTGAAATATATTTATTTAAATAAATAAATAGTAAATAGATTAAATTGAAAATAAGTGATGGGACGATTCAAATATTTTTCCCGATTCTGATACAATTATCGATTCCAATTCTTTTAAAAATCTCTAAATATTTAGAGATTTTTTTTGTTTTTATTCAGATAACCGTAAAAAACCCATGTAATAATATGTGCATATATTTTCACGAACGTAAAAATACAATTGTGGGGGTTGATCTATAGATTTTAGGTTTACTAGTAGTTTAAAATGAATAAATATTTATAATTTTATCATTAGTACCAGCAACGGAAAATAAAGTTTTAAACAAAAAACAAAAAACAAAAAGAGAAAAATACAATTAAAAGAATCGTTTTTGGCATCGGAAAATAGGCACAAATTTTTCCGAATCCGATACCTCAAAAAGTTCCGATTTTTCCGATTCCCGGTTCAGATTAATCGTCATGTGTGTGATGTTTGTGCGTTCCCTATATAAAGAAAGGTTGGAGAATCTACATAAAATCTAAAAGTGTATTCTCGTGTAAAATTTACCTGGGAAGATAATGGAAGTGTTCCTGAATCTCTAAGTGCGCACTTAAGGGGGCTATGAGGACATCACCCCTTAAAACTTCAAATATATCTTATTTTTATGAAATTTATATCACACTAGTAAAACCTACCCGAGCTCTGAGCAGCAATTAATCGAATGAGAGAGCATTTAGATAAAAAGAATATGTTTTTACTCAGAGAGTTCCATAATTTTAACAAGAAACTTTGGTAAATTTGGACATTAACACCCTCAGCTAAATCACCCCTCCCCTAAAAAATTAGATTCTACTTTTTTTTAGGCGATTGCATGTGAACACGCTGAAAACTTGGCAGAAAGACGGAAAAAAAACAAAAAAATTATTTCAAAATTTAGAGTGATGGATCAGTTTCATATATAAATTTAACGTAAAACGATCCTCCATTTCTGGGTCATTATAACTTATTATGGCATTAATTATTTTTTTACCACTAATTTTAGGTCCGACTGGCAAAGTCATAAAACCACACGTTATCGCCTAAAAAAGTAGATCACTGTCAAAAAAATAACACATAGAATTTATCTCCAATAGAAAAAAATGGTTAACCGACATAAAACGCTAAAATGACCCGGAAATGGAGGATCAGTTTACCTTAAATTAATATGCGAAATTGACGTTCCTCGCTAAATTCTAAAATCATATTTTGTTGTTTTTTCTTTCTGTCAGATTTTTCACGTATTCACACATAATCCCCTAAAAAAAGTAGAATCTAATTTTTTTTAACTGAGGGTGTTAATTTACAATAATACCCAAGCTTTTAATACTTTTATTTATGCCTTAAAAATAAGTTATTCATTTAATTTTCACGGGAAATGTAAACACAATGAAAAAAAAATCAATTATGGATAAATTTGCAGATTAACAGACTCCGCTAAATCCCCATGCCCCCCCCCCCCTCAAATGAGATTCTGCTTTTTTAGGTGATTACGTGTGAACACCGTGGAAACTGGAAAGGAAAAAAAAAACAACAATTATTTTAGAATTTAGGATGGGGGATGAGTTCCATATATATTTAACGTAAAATGATTTGCGTTTCCGGGTCATTCTAACTTTTTAGGGCAGTAATCAATTTTTTTACCACTAACCCTAAGTCCAAGTTGCAAGGTCGCGTAATCGCCTAAAAAAGTAGACCCCCACCCCTCAAAATCGCAGCAGATTTAGTTCTCATAGCAAAAAAGTTTAGTTAACTGCCTAAAAACGCTAGAATAGCCCGGAAATGAGGGATCATCTCACATTAAATTTATATAGGAAAGTCATCTCCCTTCTAAATTCTAAAATAATCGTTTTTTTTTTCTTTTCTTCTTTTCGCCAAGTTTTTCAAGGTGTATACATGTAATCGCCTAAAAAAAGTAAAATCTATTTTTTTCTTTTTTTTGGTGGGAGGTGGTATGATCTAGCGTTACTCTACAACTATACCAAAATATGAATCTATTTTTTTTGTAATTTGGACAGAATCGTGAAAAGGCAGTTTGTAAACATTAAACAATAAGTTTGTTGTTAAACTTTACAAATAACTTAGCTAATTTAAAAAAAGTTATTTATTCATTTTTCATGGGAAATGTAAAAACTACGAAAATGAAATGCTTATAATAAAAAAAAAAGCATTTTTTAAAGCGTTTAATTATAAAAATACGTTTTCACTTATAAAAATTCAATAGCAGGAATAATAATGAATACTGCTTTTTAAGTAAAAATTATGCTTTAAAAACAAATGAGGTATATAAAAATAATTAACTAAGTTAAAAAAGAAACTTGTTTTGCTTGTCGATTGATATAGAGAGGCGGAGGGTAATTACAAATAAATAATTTTAGTAAATAGAACCTATAGTGAAATGGTTTAAGCTCAATATACAAGATAGAGCAATTATAAAGATAGATGAAAGAAGAGGGATAAACATGTACGAATGACAAATTTATTTCAACTTCGATTGTTTAATTCCACTGCATACTTATCTATCTATGTAATTCCTCTGATGATAAGATTTTAATCTTTGAAAAGCCTTGGCTTAAGGAAAGAATAATAAACATGTTTTTACCGAGTACACTTTGCATTGAACAATCGAAGTTGAAATAAATCTGCCATTCGTACATGTTTATCCTTCTTCTTTCATCTATCTTTATATATATATATATATATATATATATATATATATATATATATATATATATAAAAGGAAATTGTAGTTTGCTTGAAGCATTGCTGGTAAATATAAATGTAAGTTGGTAATCCGAGGCAGGAGCAATGTGATATAGGTACCGGAAGATGGAATAGATGAACAAAAAATAAATGAGAAAAGAAAATATGAATGGAATCTCTAATCAAATTGATTTGAGATTCCATTCATATTTTCTCTTCTCATTTATTTTTGTTCATCTGTTCCATCTTCCGGTACCTATATCACATTGCTCTTGCCTCGGATTACCAACTCACATTTATATATATATATATATATATATATATATATATATATATATATATATATATATATATATATATATATATATGCAAAAAAGACAATCAAATTACAATAAGATAACACCAAACTATTATTCATTATGAACTGTTTAAAATATAATTATGAAAATTAGATAAACAAAGGATCCGTTTTGATGGTAATATAGTTGTCATAAATAAAAAACATTTCGCATTTATTCATTTATATGTATATGTATAAAATTCTCGAGGTAAGACAATGGAGATGGTCCCGAATCTCTATGTGCCAAGTATTTACGTTTCCCCACCTCTAAGAGACAGAACCCCCTTAGAACCTCAAATACGTACATCTGATTTTAATGAAATTTGGACCATATGTATGAGACACTAAAGGAGAGTAGAAAGTGGACCTTGGGTTTACTTTCTGCAGGCTCGTAACTCTCACTTCCCTTATTTTTCCCTATAGTCCTCACATTCCATGAGCGCTGTTTCTGACAAAGGGAGAAGAATTGCTATTTTCTGGGTCGGACTCTATCAACCTAACACTTATCGTTGGCTAGTTTTTGATCTTGAAGTAGTATTTTTTTAGCTCCTCACATCTAGTGGCTTCATGCCTTGCTGGAGCGATTTCCATAAAAAAAATCAGAATGTTTCCCAACTTCTTCCGACTATATTAGGGAGAAAAACAGGTGGAGGGGAGCAGTAAAAACAAAGAAAGTAATATAATGTTATGAGAATAGTGAAAAAGTACATTAAATACCGATTAACGTCTGCTCTTCTTGCTAGTTTCTTTATATATTTAGAATATCAGCTCTCCATTCAGAGTGAGAGGATCACTGAAACTCACTATTACAAAAATAAATGTATCCCTTTTTATTGCTTTCTAACAGCAGAACACAGCAAGCATGACTTTCAATGTCCGATCTGCCTTGTGGTCGGAGAGAAAAGAACCTGATTCTAATTTTTCTTCTTTTCTATTTAATTAGAAAAGCAGTGCTATCTGATATTGCCAAGAGTTAAAAAAACGTCTCTCTATTCCTCTCTCTTCCTTCCCCCCTCTCTAAACACACGTACACATCCTCAGTCATGTTACCTTTTAAACACGCTTCCTTTCCTCCGACTACATTTCTCGAATTCATGCCTTAACTTTGGCAAAGTATAGAAAAAAAAGAAAGCTATAAATAAATAAAAGGTAAAGTTATCAGCAGCCGACTAACTGTTTGATCTAGTTTCAGTATTGTTTTTCGAACATTTACCAGTAGGTATGAAAGAAAGGTTTGTTTATTTTCTGACCCCCCCCCCATGTGCTAATTTGGTCCTTGGTGACACCGAGTGAATGAATATTAGAGTATTTTTTTACCATATCAAACTCTGGCTCATACTAAATCGGAATATGTGAGATTTGTAAGAATCTCTTTGGGAGTTCCTGACGTTTTTGGTGACAAAAAACCAGGTTTATTAAACATCTACTTAGAATCATAATTTTATAAATGAAATCGGTTTACTAGTATATAAAGAACTAGAACAATACCCATCTTAGGATGGGTAAAATTAATTCCTCGAACAAAACAGCTTTGCATCACTTTTATGCTCCCTTTTTGAAGATTAAAATCAAGATATAATTATACTAAACTTTATATCTAGAATCCTTATTCAAATTTTGATCAAAATCCATTACATGATTTTGATTCTAGAAAATATCTAAAATTTAAGCTTAAGGAGTCTGAAGAAGGAATTATTGAAATTCAGGGAATCTTACTTAATTGGTGTTTAATGACTATTGATCATGTTCGGTACAAATTTGAAATATTTGAATTTTCAAATCGAAGGTTCTGACAGTATTATGTCCTTAAGCCTTTTAAAATATTCTAAAGAAACTGAAATTTGGGGAATTAATTAATTGATTCTAATACATATTGTTAAAAATTCACAAAAATTGGAGGTATCTGAATTTTCACAAAGGACTGCCGCCACCTTTTACCCTCTTTGCAGAATTAAACTAAACTAAACTAAATATAGCTCTTATTACGACCCCTTACATCTAGCAGTTATGTTTCAAAATTCATAATGATCGGTTAATTAGTTTAGGAGTGCAGTCAAAGTTTGCCTTTGTTCAGAAGATCCGATGGTGAGCCCAGCTTAATCTGGCACAAAGATGGATATTTGATATTTTATAGAAATCCATTTCCATCATTGGATTTGACCATCAGTGAATGGATTGGTACTTGATAACTGTATTTCCAGTTCATATGTGGATTCGTTTTTGATAAATGTATTCACATAAGGAAACTCAATTAGTTTTGAGTGAGTCAATTGACGATTGGTTGTTAATTAGTTTGCATCAAGTGGATTGACTATTAGCGATTGAATTGGTTTCTTAGAAGCCACTGGAAGCTATATTGGCCTTTGATAACAGACTGGTTCTGGACAAATGAATTTGCAAACAAGGTCAGACATTGATAAGATGATGCGTTCATTTAACCTGCGGATTCAGCGATTAAAATGTTATTTAAATCTTAAATGTAACAGACCAACGCACTTGCAAACAGATGTGCATAGATGCATCTAAAAATGCTATTCACAACTTGAGAGACCGGCTGCAGTCTAGCGTTAAGCAGACCACTATTACCATGTCACAATACTTAGTTGATATCTTCACTTTTCTAAAAAGTTCATTGGACCTGTACGATTTTCAAAATGTATATATATTTATGTAATGTCTGCTTATATCTAAATTAATAAACACAAAAGTTGAGCTAATTTCTCACACTAATGGTGTGATCAAAACACCTTATTTCAAGTTAATTCAAGTTTACGCAATAGCAGCAACCTATCTTTTTTATATACAGCTTATGTATATTAGATCTTAGTAGTAAACTTAACTAATTTACATATTGTTATGTAAAAAGATACTTTATTAATTAACTATACTTTGTTAATGTGTTTTTAATTGAACTTTTGATTTTAATATAACAAATAGTTATGTTTAGAAATATTTTATTTCGTGGACAAATGTTTAGCAAGTCAATAGAATTCAGAAATGCCAATGATGGTGGGTTCTCCTTCTTGGTTATGATGGCAAGACAATTGTTTATGAACCCATATCGTGTTCTTTTCCGGTCTATTCTTTGGAGGAACTGACTTATTGATTTCTTCTTTCTTTTCTTTACGGTCATATTTAAAAGATGAATGAATTTGTGTCGAAATGACCAAAATGTTAATGTTTATCTCTATGAATAAATGCGAAGGTGTTTGCTTCATGTTTACAACAATAAAATGTTTATTATTTAAAAGTTTTGTTTCAAGTAAAAGTTTTGCTTCAAATGTTTAGCAAGTCAATAGAATTCAGAAATTACAATCATAGTGGGGTTTCCTTCTTGGTTTTGATGACGGGCCACTTGTTTATGCAACACTATCGTTTTCCGGCCTATTCTTTGGCGGGACTTACTTGATTATGTATTTCTTCATTCTTTTCTTTTCTGTAACGCCATATTTAAAAGATAAATTAAGAAAATAGATTTATATATAAATGAGCAAAATATTAACGTTGATCTATCTATATGAATATATGCAAACGTGTTTGGTTCGTGTTTACAACAATAAAATGTTTATCATTTAAAAGTTTCGTTTCAAGTATTTTGAGTAGAGAACTTTGCGAAGCGATAGCGAGCTGGTGAAGCCATCTAATAATTTCCTCATAAAAGAAACCACATGCATTACAAAGTAAGGATTGTTCTGATTCGTAATGAAAACACTTCTAGATGCAGAAGCCACTCCCCCCCCCCCTCCTTAAAATCCAACCCTTGATCACCATGGTAAGGGCGGTGGCGTCCTGGTAGTATCATAGATACCAGGCTAACAGGACTTTGGTGCAAATGCGGAAAGAGTCAACATCAAAGTCCTTCGCCGCCTGGTCGTCTCTGCCTGTGTGTGTGGCAAGCAAGGGAATGGCAGGCGTGAAACCGCAATCCCATAGAACAAGAATAATAAGTAGTATTCAAATGTATAAAAATGTCCAGGAGTTTATTAATGCACTTTCGAGAGAGGAATGGAATGATGTAAATAATTTTAAAAAATAAGAGAGAAAGTGGAGAGAGGAGGCAAGAAAGTAAGAGAGAGAGGAAAGAGTAGAGAAAGACAGAAGAGAGAGAGGGGAAAAAGTGTTGTAAATAAAAAATATTTTGAATTAATGATAGTTTCCTATCTTTGTAAAAACATGATTAAGAAATCATATATTTAATAATAATAATATATATATATGTATATATATATATATATATATATATATATAGTCATCCACATACAGACTGTTTTGCTGTATCACAACTCTTTAGTGCGGCTAGACCAGTTAGTGCCTCAAGCCGAGATTGAAACTCAACTGTCGAGCTGACAGTTGGCGCCTCTACCACTGCGCTATCATACGATGCTGACTGAATGTAAGTGATATCTCAATGCCGGGAGCTCGAATTAGCTATGCCTTAAAGCTAATGGCAGTTGGCGATATCCTTACAAATAACCTCTACCCAAGAAAGGGAGCTTTATATAGTCATCCACATACAGACTGTTTTGCTGTATCACAGCTCTTCAGTGCGGCTATATATATAGGTTCCAAGATGGCCGCCAAGAATCGGATTACTCAGTGATAGGGGTGGGTAGGGGTTCTATGATTTTCATCTTTTAAAGTGAGTTTTTTTTTCGTGTTTTTTGACTAGCCGTTTTTCTCCCCTTTCTTGAGCACCTTTCTTCCCGTTTTGTATTGGAATAATATGATTGTTTTTTTTTTCATAATTGATCGACAGTCTCTGATGAGAAGCCGGTAGATCAAAAACTACTTTTTTCTTACCAGATTGCGAAACGCGCATAAGACTGAAAGAAAAAATATAGACATTCGCCGAAACAAAGAAAGAGAACAAAAAAATAAATAAAGAAATAAAAAGTTATAATTGTAGACTGATTTATTAATTTCTTTTGGTCATTGGAATGCAACAAACAAGTTCATATATAAAAAAATAATGATTCACTGTGTCACAGGTAGTCGAGTCTATATAATACATAAATTCTGGTAATTTTGTTTGGTTGATTGTTTGTACATTGCATGTTTTAGATGGCTGGAGGAAGGGCGAATCTGAGCAGAAGTGGTGGGAGGAAGGGAATAGAGAAGTAGTAGTAACAACAGCAGCATGAGATAAGTAGATTACGAGAGTGATATAAATAAACAAATGACGTAAATAAAGAAAAGTGGTATAATAGCAGTAGTAGCAGAAGAAGAGAAGAGTAATAAGATGACATAAATAAATAAATGATGTAAATAATGAAGAAACGATGAGTAATAGTAGTAGCAGTAACATAAGAGAAAGAGAATAAGACGATGACGTAATTATCTAAATTATGTAAATAAAGAAAAGAGTACTAGTAGTAGCAGCAGCATGAGAGGAGGGGAATAATAGGATGAAGTAAATAAATAAATAATGTAAATAAAGAAGAAACGAAGAGTTTTAGTAGTAGTAGTAGTAGTAGTAAAAGAGAAGGAGAGTAAGAAAATTATGTAATAAAAAAAGAAAAGGGAAGTAACAGTAGCGGCATAAGAGATGGGGAGTAATATGCTGACGTAAAGAAACGAAGAGTCATAGTGGCAGCGATAACAGAAGAAGAGAGTAAGAGGATGACATAATTATATAAATGACGTAATTAATGTAAGAAAAAGGGAGTAGTAGTATCAGCAGCAGTGTAAGAGAAAGAGAGCAATCGGATGATGAAAATAAATAAATGACGTAAATAAAGAAGAAAAAGGAAAGTAGAACCGTTGCAGCACCATATGTTGTGTGATAAATAAGATAAAATATTCATTTAGCTTCACTATCAATTAAGACAGCTAAATGTATACACTATCTAGGAACGTTGACCCAACGGTTGATAGGTCGTCTAATAAAATTTATTTTTCCAGACATTGAAGGATGATCAATCATTTTTCCATTGAAATTGTATGTATAATCGATCGTTCTTACAACATTTTAAAGCACGTTTTTATTCATATTGTTTGGCTGCAACTTATATTTATTTCAGTATTTTATTTAACTATTCAAACATCAGTTTAGTTTCATTTTTCATTTTAATGCAACATTTTAAGATGTATTATTCTGTATTTTCGTTGGTTACCTGTGTCTATAATTGTCTATGATTCAGGACATTTTCAAGTTGATAAGGTTACTTAGCAACACCCAGGCTCTTCTTATCTCTCTCTATATAAAGTTAGGTATGTTTATATGTTTATATCTTTGTATGTAAACGATTCGCTCCTAAACTAATAAACAGATCATTATGAATTTTGGAACAAAGTTGATAGGCATAACGACTATAATGTGGGCTATATTTAGTTTTATTTAGTTTTCATGCAAAAAGTGTAAAAAGGGGGTGGAAACACTTTGTAAAAATTCAGATAACTCTGATTGTTGTAAATTTTTAACAATTATTACACAGACATTATTAAATATTCCCCAAATTTCAGTTTCTTTGGAGTATTTTAAAGGGTTTTAGGGAGCAAAATATGAGCACAACCTCCCATTTGAAAATTTTAATATTTCAGATTTGCATTAAATTTGATCCATATTCATTAGATACGAATTAAGCAATATTCCCTGAATTTCAATTTCTTCTTTAGACCTTTTAAGCTTAAGCCTTAAATTTTAGAAATTTTCCCGAATCGAGATCATGTCATGGATTTTGATCTAAGGTTCAGTCTTATTATATCTTCATTTTAATTTTTGTAATGGGACATAAAAGTGATGCGGAACTGTTCTATTCGGAGAAGTCATGTTAGGGAAGGCATATATCCAATCTGTTGCTACGGTCACTGGAAAAATGGTTGGATCATTCTACTGCTCCAGAAAATATCTGACTCCTGATGCAATCCTTTACCTGTATAAGAGTCAGATATGTCCTAAGATAGAGTAACGCTGCCACATCTAGGGAGGTGCCGCTCAGAGCACTCTTTCTTGCCTTGACAGAACAAACTCAACTTTGGAATTTAGTTGGGGTGATTTCTTCTGTTTCCTACGGCCCCTTTTCTCACAAAAGCGATGTTGCTAGTCTCTCTCTACTCTATCGTTATTTCCATAAAAGGTACTCGACTGAGCTCCAATCTTTGGGTCCTCCTTGTAACACCTTCCCAGCAAAAAACTCATTTTCCTACCACAATGAAAAATAATTTTACTTTCTTTCTCCGTTAGGGGGAAGTTTCATGGTGAGAGCTTTTTTGCAAGGGCTTCTTGCCTGTAGAACACATTACCGTGGAGCTGCTTCCCTGCTGATTAAAACTTGTCTATCTTCAGATCCAATGTCAACAAATTCTTGTCTTAATCCGTCCTCATAAGTAACCAAATGCAGTTCATACCATTGATCAATGTGAGTACTCCCATAGAATTCTTTGTCTTTCAGCTGACAATCAGTCTGTCACATTAACATTTATCCTTAAGTAGCTCTTGGCCTTAATAAGTGGTGACTCTATAGCTTAAACAAAATTGAATTGTATTGTAGTATTAAATTTATTTTAACGAAGTCTTCAATTTTAATAAATAATTCAATCATAACTACATATTCTAGTTATTCATAAATGAAAGAGAAGATTTTATTTGAATATCACATTCATTTTTTTTAAATTTTGTTGACGTTACAAAATTTTTAAACAATTTGCCATTAAAGTGATTCTTGCTATGGCTGTTCATTTCTGATTACTTTTTATCCATTATTAGTTGTTGAAACTTATTTTAATTTCAGCATATTATTAGAATATTTAAAAGATTTGTTGAAGTTTAGAATTTCATGTTTTTGTTTTGTTTTGTTTAATAAAACACTTAAGAGACAACACAGAGATGCATTATTCATTTCAGATGAGGAAGAGTCTGTTGCCTTACAGCCTCCAGGCAGAGCCACTGCTGTGCAAGTTCATTATATTTTTTCCAACAGTTTTCGGTACAATTATTTTCAAATATTTTTCCATTTCTGCTTGGTTGTATCCATGGTTTCAGTTTACTCAAAACTCTCAGGAAACACGCAGTAAACAATTTGATTTTCATATCTAAACTCTTTATATGCAGACTAGCAGGAAGACCCGACGTTGCTCGGGATTGAATGAGGATCATTACTATTTACTTTTTCACTATGCTCATAACACCATATTACTTTGTTTGCTTT
>OY744526.1:37831556-37904056 GCA_963556195.1 Sepiola atlantica
GGTTTGAAAATTAATCTGGTGGTTGATAAAAGATAAAAAAATAAAAAATTAAATATTTTTGCATTTTGGTGAAAGACGAAGTTTTTGCTCTTGGAATTTATGTGGATATAATTTTTTGAGTAA
The DNA here is from genome assembly GCA_963556195.1 of Sepiola atlantica. Taxonomy (NCBI): domain Eukaryota; kingdom Metazoa; phylum Mollusca; class Cephalopoda; order Sepiida; family Sepiolidae; genus Sepiola; species Sepiola atlantica. The sequence continues at coordinate 37,831,680 of OY744526.1, forward strand.
TCTAGTGATTGATAATTAAATTAAATATTTTTGTATTTTTGTGAAGGTCGGAGTTTTTGCTCTTGAAGTTTAAGTGGATATAGGTTGATGAGGTGTTTGTTCGTTTTTATTGTGTTTATATTAGTAGAGGGGGGGTAGTTAGACATTATGTGAATCGGTCAGACCAGTTTATAAGCAATGCTTGCCTCTTGTGTGCACATCCCTTGAATATTTCATCGCGGACATTTAAACAGGCTGTATTCGGATCGATGATGGCTTTTGAAATGTGGTATTTTTCAGCGTCACATAGAGGACATCTGTTTATGGCTGGAGAGAAGGATGGTTTTCTCTCAATTATTTTCCATTTGATGGTGAAGGGTGTGTTTTCTTCTTTAAGCTGCCATATTCGGGTCGCGAGTGCCGTATTAGCCTTGTTTTTGTATCTGAAGGAGTTTCTGTGTGCATATAGCCTTTGTTTGAAATTTCCCTTCGTCATCCCAATATATTTTTCTGCATTACTGGTATTCTGGTCTGTGACGGTTGCTTCATAAATGATTGAATTGATTTTGCAATTTCCCTCCAGGGGGCAGTTGTTTTTGTCTTGGCATGAGCAGCCTGCGTTTGTAATTGTTTTGGGTTCTGCAGAGATAATTTTTCTTATTGAAGGGGCAGTGGAATAGCTGATCTTAACAGAATTTCTGTTAAAAAGTTTGTGTAATTCATTTGTGGGTGGGAAGTGTTTGTCGAGCAACTTGAGGAAAAGTTGGCCTACCTTTGTTTTGGTATTGGTCGAATAGGGTGGGGAAAACCAGATCACCGATCTCCTTCTATTGCGGGTCCCCCGTGGTTGGTCTCGGTTGGGGGTGTATGAGATTTCTTCTCTGAACCCGCTGTCGCGGAGCGCTTTGTTGTAATATGGTGCTGCTTGGTTGAAAATTTCGGGACTGGATGAAAGGTTTGAGATTCTTTGGCTAATATTATTGATTAAATTTTTAAAGATGGTGGGGGGGTGGCAGGATCCCTTGTGTATGTATTGGAGTGTTTCATTGGGTTTGTGGAAAGGTTTGTGTGTATTGTTTTTAAGGTTCAGTGTGGTATCTAGGAAGTTTACTTGGTCTAAATTTGTTTTAATGGTAATTTTGAAGCCGAGATTATGGAAGGTGTTTGTTAATTCTTTTCTAAATCTATCTAATGTGTTTCCGTTGTGGTTGCGTGACAGACAAAGTCCGTCATCTCTATAGAGACCAAAGAAATGGTCTGGAAATTTATTTTGGAGTGTATTTAATATAAGCAAGCCGACTAAGTCACAGATGTCTGCACTGTCGTAGGCCCCCATTGCAACATCAAATGGGTCCTCTGGGTTTGATTTTTTAACCCAAGCCCTTCCCTCGAAGAAGAGAAGGGTTTGTCTTGCTTGCAGTATTGTGTCTCTTTCTAGTTGACTGATGTTTGTGTGTGAAAGTGCAAATGTTAAGGCCTTATCTAGGGTGTCTTTTGTAATGGATGGGTAGAAGTCTACTATATCTAATTGTGTGAATTTGCATCTGTGTTTATCTTGTATGTTATGGAACCAATTTAGGACTGAGTTAGTATTGCCCCACAGACTTAGGTTTATTTTTTCCTTAATTTTATTAACTATATTTTTAACAATGGATTTGCTTGCTAGTCCTAGTTCGCTTTTAGCTGGGTTGATAAGTCTGCATGAGGGTTTATTTGTGAAGTTTTCTTTGTGGTCTTTTAAAGTAACAAAGGCCTTCCTCTTATCTAAATAATTAATTCTATATTCGACGCCTAGTCTAGTAGCTATTTCAGTAGTATCATTATTAATAGATTTATATGTATCTGCCTTGGCTAATTGATATTTATCGGTAATGGAGCTAATTGTTAGGTCTGTTTTTTCCTTTTTAGTCATTTTATAAATATTTTTAGTTTTGTCGGAGAATACAAGTGCATTATTGGGTTAAAAAATCAAACCCAGAGGACCCATTTGATGTTGCAATGGGGGCCTACGACAGTGCAGACATCTGTGACTTAGTCGGCTTGCTTATATTAAATACACTCCAAAATAAATTTCCAGACCATTTCTTTGGTCTCTATAGAGATGACGGACTTTGTCTGTCACGCAACCACAACGGAAACACATTAGATAGATTTAGAAAAGAATTAACAAACACCTTCCATAATCTCGGCTTCAAAATTACCATTAAAACAAATTTAGACCAAGTAAACTTCCTAGATACCACACTGAACCTTAAAAACAATACACACAAACCTTTCCACAAACCCAATGAAACACTCCAATACATACACAAGGGATCCTGCCACCCCCCCCACCATCTTTAAAAATTTAATCAATAATATTAGCCAAAGAATCTCAAACCTTTCATCCAGTCCCGAAATTTTCAACCAAGCAGCACCATATTACAACAAAGCGCTCCGCGACAGCGGGTTCAGAGAAGAAATCTCATACACCCCCAACCGAGACCAACCACGGGGGACCCGCAATAGAAGGAGATCGGTGATCTGGTTTTCCCCACCCTATTCGACCAATACCAAAACAAAGGTAGGCCAACTTTTCCTCAAGTTGCTCGACAAACACTTCCCACCCACAAATGAATTACACAAACTTTTTAACAGAAATTCTGTTAAGATCAGCTATTCCACTGCCCCTTCAATAAGAAAAATTATCTCTGCAGAACCCAAAACAATTACAAACGCAGGCTGCTCATGCCAAGACAAAAACAACTGCCCCCTGGAGGGAAATTGCAAAATCAATTCAATCATTTATGAAGCAACCGTCACAGACCAGAATACCAGTAATGCAGAAAAATATATTGGGATGACGAAGGGAAATTTCAAACAAAGGCTATATGCACACAGAAACTCCTTCAGATACAAAAACAAGGCTAATACGGCACTCGCGACCCGAATATGGCAGCTTAAAGAAGAAAACACACCCTTCACCATCAAATGGAAAATAATTGAGAGAAAACCATCCTTCTCTCCAGCCATAAACAGATGTCCTCTATGTGACGCTGAAAAATACCACATTTCAAAAGCCATCATCGATCCGAATACAGCCTGTTTAAATGTCCGCGATGAAATATTCAAGGGATGTGCACACAAGAGGCAAGCATTGCTTATAAACTGGTCTGACCGATTCACATAATGTCTAACTACCCCCCCTCTACTAATATAAACACAATAAAAACGAACAAACACCTCATCAACCTATATCCACTTAAACTTCAAGAGCAAAAACTCCGACCTTCACAAAAATACAAAAATATTTAATTTAATTATCAATCACTAGATTACTCAAAAAATTATATCCACATAAATTCCAAGAGCAAAAACTTCGTCTTTCACCAAAATGCAAAAATATTTAATTTTTTATTTTTTTATCTTTTATCAACCACCAGATTAATTTTCAAACCCACTTTAACAAACTCAAATATTTCATATTTCCATCTTAGTTACCTCCCTTAGATCCGAATCCCTTCATTAAAAATCACTCCAATCTAAAGATTCTTACACATCAACGATTTTTAGAACGCACACCTTCAAAAATATAACGGCTAATGATACAAATTCATAATTTGGCTCACGGGAATTTCAGAGAAACCCTTTCTTTATTTTTATTATTTTTGTTTTTAATCTTTAATTTTTAATTTTTAATTTTTATTTATTTATTTTTTTTATTATTATTATTTTTATTTATATATTTTATTTATATATTTTTATTCTTTTTATTCTTTCTATTTTTATTCTTTCTTTCTCTCTCGCTCTTTTTTATTCTCTACAATTTATTCTCTATATATATATATATTTTTTAACCCACTTTTTATACTCTTTTTCTCTTTTTCTTCTTTTTTTATTCCTTTATTCTTAGTATTAAAATGTTTTTATATATATATATGTTTTTTTATATTTATTTATATATATATATATATTTTTTTTCATATATATATTTTTTTATTTTTTTATATTTTTTTATTTTTTACCCCCCTTTTTTATTCCCCTTTTTATTCCCTTTAATCTTGAATTCTCTTTCTTCTCCCGTGTTTTAAATCTCAACGGTCTTATGACACTAAATTCAAATTTAAACAAACACACACAACACACTGAGCAAATAACGCGTCCCAACAAGAGTGTCATGTGACCTCACATTTCCAAAACAGATGACAACAGAAGCTGAAGAGAGCCGGATGGGTAAGACCTTCCGTGCTTGAAACCGACGGTACGAATGTTGTACTAATTTTTCTGTACCAGAATAAATAAATATTATGCTCTTAATTTTTAACTTTGATTCTTAATTAATCGAGCACTCTGCTGGGATTTTTCCTACCATTCTACAAAGAATTTACTCAGCCCCTACCAGGAATTACAGTTAAACCCTGTTAGCCTTGTAGTCGAGCACTCTCGGGAAAACTACCAACACCACGGAAAAAACTAATTAACAGGGATTACCACCTATACCCTGGGAAATGGAACTATACACTCTCGGATATTCTACCAAAAATATCCCAACCCCCAAAAAACAAACATATACCAGGATACTCCTGACAAAAATAGTGGACGTCATAGGAAGAATGAGGTGGAAAGTGTTGAATACAGAACAGAGGCAAACGGAAAAAAACTACTACGGCTTAAAATCTGGTAAATACCCGCCAAAAGTAGAGGCCTTAGACAATTTCGAAAAAGACCTACTCAACATTACTCACAACCTAGTTTTTACAAACAAGCAAAATACATTTCAGAAGACACTTACCGCCGACATAAAAAAACTTAAAAGAGAAAATAATGCACTTGTATTCTCCGACAAAACTAAAAATATTTATAAAATGACTAAAAAGGAAAAAACAGACCTAACAATTAGCTCCATTACCGATAAATATCAATTAGCCAAGGCAGATACATATAAATCTATTAATAATGATACTACTGAAATAGCTACTAGACTAGGCGTCGAATATAGAATTAATTATTTAGATAAGAGGAAGGCCTTTGTTACTTTAAAAGACCACAAAGAAAACTTCACAAATAAACCCTCATGCAGACTTATCAACCCAGCTAAAAGCGAACTAGGACTAGCAAGCAAATCCATTGTTAAAAATATAGTTAATAAAATTAAGGAAAAAATAAACCTAAGTCTGTGGGGCAATACTAACTCAGTCCTAAATTGGTTCCATAACATACAAGATAAACACAGATGCAAATTCACACAATTAGATATAGTAGACTTCTACCCATCCATTACAAAAGACACCCTAGATAAGGCCTTAACATTTGCACTTTCACACACAAACATCAGTCAACTAGAAAGAGACACAATACTGCAAGCAAGACAAACCCTTCTCTTCTTCGAGGGAAGGGCTTGGGTTAAAAAATCAAACCCAGAGGACCCATTTGATGTTGCAATGGGGGCCTACGACAGTGCAGACATCTGTGACTTAGTCGGCTTGCTTATATTAAATACACTCCAAAATAAATTTCCAGACCATTTCTTTGGTCTCTATAGAGATGACGGACTTTGTCTGTCACGCAACCACAACGGAAACACATTAGATAGATTTAGAAAAGAATTAACAAACACCTTCCATAATCTCGGCTTCAAAATTACCATTAAAACAAATTTAGACCAAGTAAACTTCCTAGATACCACACTGAACCTTAAAAACAATACACACAAACCTTTCCACAAACCCAATGAAACACTCCAATACATACACAAGGGATCCTGCCACCCCCCCACCATCTTTAAAAATTTAATCAATAATATTAGCCAAAGAATCTCAAACCTTTCATCCAGTCCCGAAATTTTCAACCAAGCAGCACCATATTACAACAAAGCGCTCCGCGACAGCGGGTTCAGAGAAGAAATCTCATACACCCCCAACCGAGACCAACCACGGGGGACCCGCAATAGAAGGAGATCGGTGATCTGGTTTTCCCCACCCTATTCGACCAATACCAAAACAAAGGTAGGCCAACTTTTCCTCAAGTTGCTCGACAAACACTTCCCACCCACAAATGAATTACACAAACTTTTTAACAGAAATTCTGTTAAGATCAGCTATTCCACTGCCCCTTCAATAAGAAAAATTATCTCTGCAGAACCCAAAACAATTACAAACGCAGGCTGCTCATGCCAAGACAAAAACAACTGCCCCCTGGAGGGAAATTGCAAAATCAATTCAATCATTTATGAAGCAACCGTCACAGACCAGAATACCAGTAATGCAGAAAAATATATTGGGATGACGAAGGGAAATTTCAAACAAAGGCTATATGCACACAGAAACTCCTTCAGATACAAAAACAAGGCTAATACGGCACTCGCGACCCGAATATGGCAGCTTAAAGAAGAAAACACACCCTTCACCATCAAATGGAAAATAATTGAGAGAAAACCATCCTTCTCTCCAGCCATAAACAGATGTCCTCTATGTGACGCTGAAAAATACCACATTTCAAAAGCCATCATCGATCCGAATACAGCCTGTTTAAATGTCCGCGATGAAATATTCAAGGGATGTGCACACAAGAGGCAAGCATTGCTTATAAACTGGTCTGACCGATTCACATAATGTCTAACTACCCCCCCTCTACTAATATAAACACAATAAAAACGAACAAACACCTCATCAACCTATATCCACTTAAACTTCAAGAGCAAAAACTCCGACCTTCACAAAAATACAAAAATATTTAATTTAATTATCAATCACTAGATTACTCAAAAAATTATATCCACATAAATTCCAAGAGCAAAAACTTCGTCTTTCACCAAAATGCAAAAATATTTAATTTTTTATTTTTTTATCTTTTATCAACCACCAGATTAATTTTCAAACCCACTTTAACAAACTCAAATATTTCATATTTCCATCTTAGTTACCTCCCTTAGATCCGAATCCCTTCATTAAAAATCACTCCAATCTAAAGATTCTTACACATCAACGATTTTTAGAACGCACACCTTCAAAAATATAACGGCTAATGATACAAATTCATAATTTGGCTCACGGGAATTTCAGAGAAACCCTTTCTTTATTTTTATTATTTTTGTTTTTAATCTTTAATTTTTAATTTTTAATTTTTATTTATTTATTTTTTTTATTATTATTATTTTTATTTATATATTTTATTTATATATTTTTATTCTTTTTATTCTTTCTATTTTTATTCTTTCTTTCTCTCTCGCTCTTTTTTATTCTCTACAATTTATTCTCTATATATATATATATTTTTTAACCCACTTTTTATACTCTTTTTCTCTTTTTCTTCTTTTTTTATTCCTTTATTCTTAGTATTAAAATGTTTTTATATATATATATGTTTTTTTATATTTATTTATATATATATATATATTTTTTTTCATATATATATTTTTTTATTTTTTTATATTTTTTTATTTTTTACCCCCCTTTTTTATTCCCCTTTTTATTCCCTTTAATCTTGAATTCTCTTTCTTCTCCCGTGTTTTAAATCTCAACGGTCTTATGACACTAAATTCAAATTTAAACAAACACACACAACACACTGAGCAAATAACGCGTCCCAACAAGAGTGTCATGTGACCTCACATTTCCAAAACAGATGACAACAGAAGCTGAAGAGAGCCGGATGGGTAAGACCTTCCGTGCTTGAAACCGACGGTACGAATGTTGTACTAATTTTTCTGTACCAGAATAAATAAATATATATATATATATATATATATATATATATATATATGAGGGTTTATAACTAAAAGGTAACTTTTAGAGAATTAGACCTATTGTGAGGTGAGGAAAGCTCAATATACTGGATAGAGCAAAAATAAGGTGAGTCAATGAAAAATAATTAGACCTGCAGATGGAAACAGATCAATATCTTCAGTTGTTCAGAAAAAGGAGCATTTAGTAAATAAAAATATTTCTTCTTCTTCTCTTTCAATTTCATTCCTTAAGCCAGGCCTTTCAAAGATTAAAATCTTATCATCAGAGGAAGTAGTGATTGATAAGTTGACAGATAAGATTCAAAATTTGAAAAAAGTTTTTTTTTTTAAAGTAAACAGATCCAAAGGCATTGGATCTGTTTACTTGAAAACAGGAAGTAATGCGTTTTCTTAATATGGCTAATTTTGTCTGATCCCCCCTCTAAAGACTAAGGACTTGGGTGGAATCGTCGTCGTTGGATTTTCATACAGATTCTTCTGGATTTACCAATTATATTTGAACCCCATACCACTTGGATCTCCGTGTTTGGTGACTTTCATTTACATTGAAACACACCCGTTTGAACTTTTAAAACCTTTTAAAAAGAACTTAAAAAAAAAAACTTTTTTCAAATTTTGAATATTGACTGTTCTTATCTGTCAACTTATCAATCACTACTTCCTGCAGGTCTAATTATTTTTCATTGACTCACCTTATATATATATATATATATATATATATATATATATATATATATATATATAAAAGGATAAAATGTACGATATATCATAAAATAAAAATTTGTGTGAAAAAGACAAACGGGTAAAACAAATTTAAATACAGGAAACAAAAATCATCAAAAAACGAGAGATTTTAACGGTTTCGTTCGGATCAACGAACGTCTTCAGAAAAAGTAAATATTTTAAATGTATTCGATAGCAGTAAATCATAGGAAAAAGAAGAACGCACAACGGGATGTTATTGGCACGTGTTTAACTATTTGAACAAAGAAAGAATAATGAAACGTTTTCGGCAGAGAACGCTAAAATTGGAAAAAGAGAAGAAAAAGGAAAAGAAACGGAAGTATGGATGAAATGTAGTAAAAAAGAAAAATTACTTTAACCAGGATCGCAGTTATTTAAGCAGTGGTGTGATATATTGCATTGTTTCAGTGCGATTTTTGTTAGATGTTTGCTTAAGGAATAAGATCCGAGTCTGAGGTTTATGTTAGATGGTGATGAGAGAAATATTATAGCGCTTTCGATGCACTTGCGACGTGGGAGAGAGTATTCAGTTTTAAGCAGGGTGGAGTTTGTGAAGTCGAAATTGTGGGTAAAAATGTTTCTGTGTATGACCAGTGCGTTAGTGTGATTTTTGTGTGTGAGGTCATGTTTTTATTCTAAATGCAGGATTTTATAAATAAACCCTATCAAAATATTAAAAAATCCAATCCTCCGGCAAATACAAATATAAAATTATTCTACCGAAACCAGATATACAATAACTATAAAATAGATGAATAGGTTAAAAAAATATAATTAATAAAAATATACTTCCTATTGACCCAAATAAAAAAATTAAGCTAATTATTTCTATAATAAATTCAGAACTTCTAACCTCATTATTATCAATAACTCCTCCCCCCTCGATTAGGGTTTGGAATAGTTTACAAATTTAAATGTCCATTGGGGAGACTGCATCTCTGACAGTGAAGGGAAAAGCATATACATAAGCTTGACCACAAAAACCTTGTCGAGGAGGTTAACAATGCACCTATATGAAAACAGCACTATTGCACAACATCTAACAAACCATCATTCTTGCCATATCTTCCCACTGTTGAAAAATTTTAGTAGATAAAACCTCTATTCTAGAACACACTACTACCGAACAAAAACTGCATATACTTGAAGCTCTACTCATTAAGAAAAATATTAACAAAATAAATTTTAATAATAGTGATAATATCCTTAAATGTCTTTAACAACTAAAATAGTACCCTAACCTTAGTAAATAACATATGATTCCTGGGAGAAAATAACCCCCATAAATAGGTTTAGCGACGTGACCTTTACTGACAACACCAAACCACCCCTGATGATGGATCCTGACGGATCGGAAAGTACTCGGGTAAAAAGTAACTATGGCAGATACATTGGCCGGTTCCTGTCTAAAGCAAGAAGATTTATACGGAAAGTGAAAAGGATCAGAACGAAAGCATGTACACAGAATTTGTCTATCATATTAAACGAAATATATATATATATATATATATATATATATATATATATATATATATGTAAAACTAAAAATGGAATAAAGGATAAGCAAAACACATATTGAATTGTTTTACCAAAATATTTCAATTGTTAAAATACAATCATCATCAGTTGTTAGCAACTGAGTATGATTGTATTTTAACAATTGAAATATTTTGGTAAAACTATTCAATATGTGTTTTTGAGTTTATTTTTACTAGTTGTTGATTTGCTTATCCTTTATTTCATTTTTAGTTTTACATTTTGTCTTAAACATTGTGTCTTTTATTCCTGATATATATATATATATATATATATATAGGCTAAATAAAACAAGATTCAACAGCATATCTCGTATCCCCTCCTTCTATATAATTGAAATAAATTCTAGCCGTGACCACATTCACATCCCACTCCCTCTGCATGTATTGTAATACCTCTCCCACTTCCTAATGAGTTCATACTCCAACCGCCACTTACTACTGCCACCATCTATTTGTATCTCATATTTTGATTTCTTGCTCAAGTGGCTGCAGGTTCTGAGCCGGCTGCCAAAACATTTTGTACTTGTGTGATGTTTTCTTCAGACAAATCATCCTGAGGAAGTCTTATAATAAAGACGAAACGTTGATGAATACATAAAACATATTTTTTGGTTTTCCTTTTTTAATTTCTATTCTCCAAACTCCATTCCCCACGTTTTCTTTTTCTCACACTTAGATCACACTTCCATTTAGAGATTGACCTGCTTCTTTTCGGTTCTCAACAAATTGGAAAACAGTGGTTGGTCTATTATTAAGAAAACGTAATATATATATATATATATATATATATATATATATATATATATATATATATATATATAGATGAAAAATAACCCGAAAAATATTTTTTTAAAAACCATATATACTCATATTCAAGTATATTTTGTTTTATTCTTAATCCTAACAGAAAATCTTAAATAATTTTTCCTAAAACTTTTTACTCTCCCAAAATGCCTTATATGTAAAAATGGGGGAAAAATTGACAATATTCTCATTCTTTCTATCCGTGATACTTTCAAATACATTCAAAGTGCATGTCAATGAAATCAATAGAAACATAGCAAGGGTTGGAAACGTATAGGAATATGTAACCAAATGGGATCGAATAAGCGCTGCCCGGAAAGATCTGAGCTGATACTCTGCTTGGAAAAGCTTCACGCTGAACAAAGGCGCATTCTAGAGGAAGGGAAATTGTTAATGTAATGGTGTAGCTAATCAAAAGGGACAATCTGTGACACGACTCTCAAATTGCGTTGTAACAAATTATCTGCTGTCACAAATCGGATTAGGACAGACTGTGACATGAATCTTAAAACATTCTATAATCAACAAGAAAATATTCAGTCGTTAGACTGCCTATCTCCACCTGACAACGTAAGGATGAGCCAAAGTCTTTTCTGGGCCTTACTTCTTCATATTGTATGAAGTATTCCCGAAGTTTTGATAACTCAAAACCTATTTATCTGAATTTTTTCATGGTGGTTACTGTTCTCAAAGAGCATCAGATGCATGTATCAAATTTGGAAAAATTGGATGTTGAAATTCAAAATTTCAAAGTCATGGTCAAAGTTCAAAGTCAAGCTTATAAAAAATGCACGACTTCATTGGCTACAATATGGGCCAAGTAGTGAGTCTCTATGATGAACAGAAGCAAAGTTATCATCAAAAGTGTGACTTTAACCTTTCCCGTAACCTTAGTATTGACCTTTGACCGAGATATCCCAAAATTAAAATCACTGTTAAGTTACACAATGCCTTACATTTTGACCAAGTTTGGTAATGATTGGTCAAGCGATGTAGACTCTAGGCTGTACACAAGCAAGCAAAAATATAGTGACAAACAAACTTGACCGAAAACATAACCTCCATGGTGAAGGCAAAAAGCAGCTGTCAAACAACAACTAGCAATCAAGCACGACATAACCTCGAGTAGTTTTCTCACAAATTATCAATACATTATGGTTGACTATAACATGAAATTTGAAGTGATACGTAACGAGTTACTTACTATCGCAAATCAAATGGGAATCGACTGAGACACACACTTTTCTTGGCCTCTCCCAAATTGCATTTATGTTGGAACGACACCACCTATTCTCCAAACTCCATCCGCTACGTTTTCTTTTTATCCCACTAGATCCCACTTCCATTTAGAGATTGACCTGCTTGTTTTCGGTTCTGAACAAATCGGAAAACAGTGGGCGGTCGTTTATTAAGAAAAGATAATTTGTTTTTCTTTCTTCCACTCACCATTATACTCCAATGAATCTCTTTATATATAACTTATTCAAACCAATTTGCCGATATCTTAAGTAGGACGGCCCCTAGAGTAAATGTGGTATTGTGGTGACTGAGAGGATTATAGTTAAGACTGAGATAGACATTTTTATCACTTTAGACAAAGGGTGACTAAAGACACCCATTTCCCCACACTTTTGATGGCTGAGCCTAATTTGTTTTGAATGCACATCTTTTATATTTTCTGCAAATAAATAATTCAAAGTGTAGTATCTGAATGAAATTTAAATCTCTCGACACTGTGTCTCCCTAGAGTAAATGTGGTATTGTGGTGACTGCAATGATTCTAGCCAAGAGTAGTATAGACTAATATGTTAGAGTACACAAATGATGACCAACTACCCTCATTTTCTCCACACTTTTGATGGCGTTGTGCCTACTTTGTTCAAAATGTAACTTGTATATAGTTTTTGAAAACAAATGATTCAAAGTGTAGTATCTGTTCTGACACTACACTTAATCTGTTCTGTCATCGGTCAGTGAAAGAGAAATTCTTCTAGACTGAAACAATTTTGAATTTTTCCCCAATCCAAAATGCTCCTTTTAGGTGAACTGGATATTCCTCACACTAAAAACCAACCTTGTGTCTAACTCTGTTCTCGCGGGGAGGAAAGTAAATAGAGACTGAGACACAATCCATCCTCTAACCACTTTGTGGTACTTTAACAGCAATCACAAATATCTTTGCATCGAATATACACAATGACCTGAGCACACTTGTTACTCCAAAAAGCGTCGTCGTCGTCATCATCAGTTAACGTTCGTTTTACATGCTAGCAGAGATGAAGTGTACTATAAGAATCGATACTACACCTTGATATGTGTGCTATATGCTCAAATGCATAAGCACATGCAAACTATATGTGAGAAGATAGCGTTTTCTTTGCTGGCAAAGATAAGAAATTTCATTTACATTGGTTGTTTAATGTAACTATCATAACATAGAATGAAAATAATCTGCTCCTTCGGCTTACTGTCTGATATAAAGGGTTTATCGAACCAAGATGACCAAATTGACTATTAAGTTGTAAGGTTCTCTACTAGCCCTTACTTTTAACGTCCTCTACCGCTCAATACAAGATTGATTGGAAGTGATCCTTGTATTCGCAATTCACCCGACACTGCATGAAATAATAGTCATTTGTCTATGTCTAATTTTAATACACTTAACAGTTCCCTAATCGAAGGGAAATAACTCATACCAGTCATTGTGAGACTTACATCTGGGTACTAATACTTATTTTCGTAGTTCATCGTTTTCATAGCAGTTAGACGACTTTTTTCCATGTATGTTATATTAACGAATGATGTTTTTCTAGGCATACTGTACAGTTTCATCGCAAGCTGCCTCAAAGTAAAAGAATTATACACATTCAAATAAAAAAAAGGCGTTTTTATTCATTTTTTCGTAATTCCTTATAAGAGTGGTTTTAAGCGGTAGAGGATGTTAAAAGTTAAGGCTGGTAGATAACCTAACCTTACAGCTTAACAGTCAATTGGGACATCTATAGAGTTAAGGAGTGATGCAAATTGAAATGTTTTCGATTAGGCTCACCGAGCTTTCCTACCAAAGCCTCCCATTTCTGTCTACCGTACGATTTCACTAATATCTGGAGAAAGATATATTTCTCAAATTAAAAAATATAAATAAATAAAACTGACTTGTAAACTATTGGACACGTATACATTTAAATCGATCATTCCGTCTCATTAATCCTTATCCTCGAGTGCCCTTGACCTTGATAAGTGGTGACCCAATAGTAAAAAACAAAAGATATTAATCCAACTGAACCCAACATCCTCGGCAGAAATTGATCTTCTCTACAGACAACACTGAAAACCATTCCATCATTTATACAACCAAATGTGCATGTATATCTATAATAGAAATGTCTATGCGATGTTGCCAACTGAGATTTTCAAAACCTGCTAGATCAGAACAAATAAATCTCCAGAAAACGGTTAGATTTTAACGTACCTTATATAGAAATATTAATAATCTAAATAATACTTTGTGGGGGATGCTAACGCATTCTATTCCTCTTAAATATTGAAGAAAAACGAGCAAGAAAACGTCAACATTCAACACAAATGAAGGGCAAATAAAATATCCAATACTCAAACATTTATATTAACAACAACAATTTATTTTGCATTTTTACACATAAAAATTATATTCCATATTTGACGAAAGTCTTTTAGTGTCTTTTGGATAAACGTCTCTTTGACGGCTTGAAAGAAATAGTGTCTTTTTGTTATTTAAAGCAATGTCTCTTTAAATAAGTTTTGTAAGAAGAAAGACGCACGTGTGTGCGTGTGTACGTGTGGGCGTGTGTGCGTGTGTAATTGAAAAGAGAGAAAGAAAGTGCCAAGCTTACTATGTGTGTCCAGCAGCCAGAAAAGGGGAGAAGGAATGATTTGACGCGACAGGTAGTCGTCGCATCGTCTTGCGACTGGCTGATGGAGCGAAACAATTCTCCCTGCTGTGTCTGAAGAAATTCTGGAGGCAAGAGACCGGATCCGTCTCAAACGACGTTTATATATGTCCTAATCAGCAGGGGCAGTGACCGGAAACATATGATCCCTATTTTGGCGTTTTCTGCGGGGTGTTGAAAAACGCCTGTCGACTGCTGTTGAAAGGTGAATTCCATAACTTCATGTTTTCTATAGATATTTTTTTTTATTTTAATGTTATTTAAATTGTTATTTGTCATTTTAATATTATCTATATTTAATTTAAATGTTGGAGATGTGTGCAGAAAAGGAGATTTCGATGGTATGGCCACATTGAAAGAATGGATGAAAGTTCTTGGGTCAGGAGATGTTAGACAGTTAAGCTAGCAAGTCCACTTCACAGGGGAAGACAAAAGAAAACATGGGTGGAAGTGATAAAAATGGACTTGAGAGAAAGAGGGATAAATAAAAACCTGGCAAAGATAAATTATTTAGGAAAAAGTAAAAACAAACAAGGAATGCGATTTATGAACGAGTTGTGATTAATCGAGAAATGTAAAGTTTAACAACAGATTTATAAAGCCGTTGTAGATTAGGGTTTATGGGGTCGGGGGATCCCGGGGATATTTTTAGATATTGAAATTGTTATTAAAATGTACAACTACTATTTTTCTGCATATATCCTGTATGGAAGATAGCTTAAGAAATAGTCGCATATAATGACTAGATATGAAGTGAATACGAAAGGTTAACTAAAATCTGAAATTGCGGATGTGTGGGTCGAAAACGAAATCTTCAGATTTTACAGAAAAAAAACCCTGCTAGTCACTAGATCAAAATTTTACTAGCTAGATTTCAAGCAAAATCTTCAGATCTAGCAGGAAAACTGTTAAATTGTCTGAGGATGAAATCGAAATATAAGTCCTATACTAAGATCAAACACAACTTTTAAAATTTTATGAAGAATCCACTGGCGCTATTAATTTTCTGTTCATGTGTTTTACAATGTTTTATAGAGTTTGCTTTTGCAATAGATATCCATAAACAACGCAGATGGCGTTTTACTTTATTATAACATTTAAAAAATTAGGATCAAAAGTGTATTATGGGGTTCAGGATAGGGAGCAGGAGTACATATCGATGCTCCTTCATTATCGGTTAATGCTAAGCATGCCAGATAATCTACAATATAAATTTGTATCATTTGCATTATTAGAACTACTGTTCCCATCTTTGATGTTATTCTCAACGTTTCAGCCGATGTAACCTCCGACCTTCTTCACGTGCATATTGTCGAACTCGAGAATCTGTACAGAATTTCGAACAGAACTATTTATTTAATCCACCGAGCGTAGACTGCTTTTGTTTCGTCAGCCATGATAAGGTAGAAATCTCAAGTAGTTCTAATTGTATTCTTAGTATCGCCGGTACTGAGGATTGAACCTACAACCTCCAGAAGACTCACTTAGAAATGATTATTACTTAGTCACATATACCTCTATCGCAGCAGATAAAGTGCTAAGTCATAATCAGTTCTAAGTGATAGTCTTCTGGAGGTTGAAGGTTCAATCCTCAGTACAAGCGATACTAAGAATATAATAAAGAATTACTTAAGACTTCTACCCGGTCATGACTGTTCGAAATTCCATACATATTTCCGAGTTTCACATAAAGTTCGACAATATGCACGTGACGAAGATTGGAGATTATATTGGCCGAAACGTTGTGAGAATAACATCTTAGATTAGAACACTAGTCTGAATAATGAAATTAATATAAATTATCAATCCTCAACTTAAAAAAATACAAAGCGCAAGACAATATGAATGTGATGTATTTGTCTTTCTGTCTGGGGATAGAATTGAAAACAGAGCCTTATATCAAGATCAAACATGACTTATTTTTAGTAAAATTTTTACGAATAATCCAATTGTGGGATTGATTTTGTATTATAGGGTTTTAAAAATGGTAGCGTGTGGTCTGCATTTGCACTGGGCATTCATAAATATCAAAGACGATGTTTTACTTTATTTTAGTTTACTAGCTGTACCCTACCCGGTGTTGTCCGGGAGTCTTTTTATTTTCATAACTGTTTAACTATGCTGTTTTTTTTAATCAGAGTATTATTATTATTTTTTATTTAAACATAGTGTTCCGAAAGTTAAATATAATTATCACAGTATCGTTTAGTCATTATATTACTAATTGAACCAAATTGTTATAAAATTATGAGTAATTTTGTTAAGGTAATGTTGTTGTAATATCTATATTAAAAGATTAGCAGATGTTAATATCTTCCAAAACTTTAAAACCTTTAATACATGAAGATTTGCTAAGAATTTTCAAGCCAGAAATCACTTTCTATTCGACACCTTAAATATTTCCAAGTTCTACTCAAATTTCAAATGGACACAAAGTAAATCATGTTTTTTTTCAACTATTAACGAAATATTAAAATGGATGGCACTTTTAGGAATAAACCGAAAAAAATTCTGGTCGATTTAATTTCATCATTAAATTATTTTTTTAAAAAAGGATTCTAAAAATGTCGTTTTATTTTATGCTAATGCATGTTGGATTTCAATAAATATCCGATTAATAGTACATAAACAATAAATAATTCAATGTGCAATTATCAAATTTACGTTGACACGAGAAATACAGACACACAAAAAGTGATCACACAATTTTATTAATGCTAGAAAAAATCTGT
Source organism: Sepiola atlantica (assembly GCA_963556195.1). Lineage (NCBI taxonomy): Eukaryota > Metazoa > Mollusca > Cephalopoda > Sepiida > Sepiolidae > Sepiola > Sepiola atlantica. The sequence goes on from OY744526.1 coordinate 37,849,129, forward strand.
CTGTTGGGTCACCCATTGAGCTTGGTTAGATTATTTGAATCAGGGAAAAGTGAATTTGCAAAACCAGTTAAATATAAAAATGTAAGAAAACAAAATCCAAAATTAGTCTATTCCTACTTATTTTCAACCCAAACAAGACACATTGCAACTGGGACGTAAGGGGCTGTGAATTAGGGATTATACCTATAGGGACATCCTAAGCAGAGAGTTGAGTAACAAGATGTCTGTTCACATTACATTTAGATTTCTGCATGTTAATACAGTAAGGGAAGCAGGGAACAGGAAGGGAATTCCAAAGGCTAGAAGTTCAAGGGAAGAAACTATTAGAGTAGAAAGCTTTCCGGCATCTAGGGACCTCTACAGTGAAGGGGTAGGATTTTGCTGCTTGTTGGATTGGTCGGGAGTATCTACGTCGAGGGGGCACCAGTATATGGCGAGTACATCGGAGCACATTCTATTGAAGTACTTGTAAAACAAACACATATCTCCTTCTCTCTCTCTCTCTCTCTCTTTCTCTCTCTCTCTCCTTTTCCCGCTACCACTACATATGTGATGATATTCCCTTTTGTTTATAATGGATTATTTCACTCTCAAATATTACGAATATTACTAGAAACGTGTCGTGAAATTATCACTTTTAATTGCTGAGCAGTATGTCCTACATAATCGGCTTCACACTCACAAGGAAAACTTTAAATTACCAAACCTTTGTTAATGGTGGGGATACTATTCTTTCGAAAAGAGGGAAATGCAATCCTTGACTTGAAAATAATTTTTTGTCAGCAAACTCCTGACTTCTAGGCCTGTCCATAGTATCTGTAAATATATCGGGTACTTAAAATGGCATTCCCATTTATTATTATTGAAGGTAGATACCTTGTGTTGAATAGATCGACCATCTTCTCAGCATAATCATTGCTAATAAGAATCCTTGCTATGTTGCTAAGCTTCTCATCCAATTTAAACTTGGAACTCTTTTAACTCTTGTAGAACAAAATTAAATGCTGCAGCTGCAGCCAACTTCCAGTTCTTCCATTTTTGCAAGAGAATTTACAAAAGTTAACTTCATTGATCTATTTTAATATTGAAGTCTATTCTCGAGATATCATTTAAAGGACAAGGAAAAAGCTAGGGTTTCAAGTGTAAATGTACCTTTAAGAGGGTAGAAATCCAGAAAGAAAGTAAATAAGATTTTAGAAGCATATGGCGAAGACAGTTTGCTTAGTATTGGTGAAAATTGGTAAAGCGCAAGATTAAAGAATTAAAAATGAAACTTGGAAAGAAGATAAAAATGGTTTTATAAGCAAATAAAAAACATAGCTTTCTAAGTATTGTTGAAATGTGATCAGGCATAGACTGAAGTTTATTTGTACCAAATATGGTTTGATTATAGAAGGATTGTGAATTTTAATAACAATTTCATGTGTGACATTTTTGGGGGGTCATTCTATGCATGTAGAGCATTCAGAGCCAGCAATATAAGATTGATATTTAAACAGAATACGAACATGGAGTCATAGAGTATACAAGCGAAATAACAAGCATATTTAATAGTCAAGTGACACAGTCGACATGCATGTGTGGAAAAATTAGAATCAATTTTTTTAATTCTCGATAATAAGGAAGATAAGGCGTCTATATAGACACTCTCTCTATCATTGCTGCCTTAGCTCAGCTACAGACCAACGAAGTAATGAAAAATAGCAGTCTTTTTGTAATATTGACTCCGAGTGATTCTTTCATTTTTCTACACAGAGAGCTAGTATCCGGCATTCGATTTTGTTCTAGGATTTTACACTATCCATTCCCTTTTTCCAGGTGTTCAGGAAGAAGAGCATTTCAATCAGGCCACCTATCTGATTTGTGTCTAGAACAAACTACTTCACTGACAAACTATTTCAAAATACCCCATCTCTAACTTTACATGTGATCTCATTTGACCAATGAAACCTTTATATTTCTCAGTCCTCCTCTACTATCTAACACAATGACCATACTACTATGCATAGATAAGCCTCTTTTATTTGAAAGGTTGATATGGCATAAAACTTACAAGTAGACTCTATCAATTAAATATGACGAAACAAAACAAATCAGTAAATCGTTTAGAATAGATGTTATGTTTGGTCAAAAGGGTTGATTAGCCATAAAATCCTCAAACCAAATGATCCAAAAAGGGTTGATTTGCCGTAAAGTTGACAAACCAAATCAATGAAGGAATCACATACAATAGGTTTTGTTCTGCGAAATTAAATAACCCAATAAGGGTTGATATGTTGTCAAAACGGTTCATTTAAATAAGAAAGAAGGTGTTTAGAAGCTATTTGTTTGACTTTCAATGTAATCCCCAAACAGATCAGCCTCTCTCATTTAAGAGATGTTCTACCTTAAGATGTTCTTCTTAATCCCAATGCTTCTTGGCCCAACTGTGAGTAACCATCATGAAATATTGATCAAACACATTGAGAAAAAGCACCAACCTGATTAATTAAGCAATAACAGATATGTTTTGAAATAATCTTTGGTAAAATGAATCTAGATAAATTAATTAAAAAAAACAAAACAATGTTAATAGCGAATATTGTTCATAATGTGTTTGTTAATTGTTCTGTTGAAATTAATTCCCTTAGAGATTATTAGAAAATTAATTATTAAGAAACAGTACATTAAGAAAATAATGGATGAACAGCATTCTTTAACTTTTTTCTAATGTTTCATCATTATATAGTTTTTTTGATTATTTCATTATCTCAGTTTAATGTGATTATTTATTTTATCAAGATGTGTGTCGGTGCATCACAGTTGACAATAGTTGATCTAAGAGCCAAATTAACCGAAGATTTGGAATCAACACCTTAGGTCTGATGTTCTGACCATTGTCAGAAGTTCTTCAACCTTTTTTAAACTCATTATTCAAAATTAAAAGTACATAAAATTACATTAGAAACAAATGTTTCAACACTTTTACTGTTCTCTTTTAACCGACCAAACAACTACATATTGTTTACTTTGAAGAGAACATATGTATTTTATTTATTAAAAGTGGATAAAAAATATTTGGTAAACATTCACTAATATATTTTTACTTTAATAAGACTTTATAATTTTATATTTATTTTTCTGTTTCTTTATCTATGTTAGACAATCAAACTAGTTTAGATATATGGGGGGAGATCCCTATACCGAACTCATAAACACTATGAGTAGGTTAAAATTAATCATATTTTCGTTTGTTCGGTGGCCGATTGGATATAGTGTTCAACTTTAAGTCCAATGTTTTATGTCATCTTTCAGAGTTCGAATCTCACACTTGAATTCCAGTTATTTTCTTAGCCGATATTGATCTTGAACTCAAATAATTTTTAAAATTATTTCATTGCGATTTAAAGGTGAAAACACAACTTTTTTCATTTGTACTGACATGCAGAAGAAAAGGGTTTCAGAAACTTGATATTTTAGCTAGTAGATGAATAAAGTAAAACTTGAAGGTTTCGATAGTCCACTTCATCTAAATCTTTAGCTTTTTCCAGTGTATGATTCATCTAAAATATGTTCTTTAGCTTTCACCAGTGTCTGATTCATCTAAATATGTGTTCTTTATCTTGCCCCCATGCCCGATTAATCTAAATATGTGTTCTTTATCTTGCCCCCATGCCCGATTAATCTAAATATGTGTTCTTTAGATTTCCCCAGTCTCTGATTCATCTAAATTTGTGTTTTTTTAGCTATCACCAGTGTTTAATTCATCTAAATTTGTGTTTTTTTTAGCTTTCCTCAGTGTCAGTACATATTTAGATTAATCGGGCAGTGGGGAAAGCTAAAGAACAAAGATTTAGATGAATCGGGCAGTGTCTGATTCATCAGAATTTGTGTTCTTTATCTTGCCCCCATGCCCGATTCATCTAAATATGTGTTCTTTAGATTTCCCCAGTGTCTGATTCATCTAAATTTGTGTTTTTTTTTTAGCTTTTACCAGTGTCAGTACATATTTAGATTAATCGGGCAATGGGGAAAGCTAAAGAACAAAGATTTAGATGAATCGGGCAGTGTCTGATTAATCAGAATTTGTGTTCTTTATCTTGCCCCCATGCCCGATTCATCTAAATATGTGTTCTTTAGATTTCCCCAGTGTCTGATTCATCTAAATTTGTGTTCTCTAGCTTTCCTCAGTGTCCAATTCATCAAAATGTATTTCACTTTCCGCAGTGTCCGATTCATCTAAATATGTGTTATTTAGCTTTCCTCAGTGTCCGATTCATCTAAATATGTGTTATTTAGCTTTCCCCAGTGTCCGATTCATCTAAATATGTGTTATTTAGCTTTCCCCAGTGTCTGATTCATCTAAATATGTGTTATTTAGCTTTCCCCAGTGTCTGATTCATTTAAATTTGTGTTGTCTCTCTTTCCTCAGTGTCCGAGTTATAATTGTCATAGTCTACTCAAATTCGATCCCTTTCTTATTCAGGCTAAACAACAAGTCTTATTCTGCCGGATTTGAACACACGGAAGATGGAGTGGAAAACAAAAATGTCTTTCTGTGTTACATTTCATGTCCTGTTCTCAAACAAAATAGCTAAAATAACCATGAAAACTTGCAGAAAACTTAAATGAAAATTAGTGCAACTTTTAGTTTACTATAAAAGAAAGGACTTTAAAAAATCATTTGCTTACATATTGTAAGTAACAAAAATATACTACAATAATTTTATTAAAGGACTTTCATATTCACGTACGACCCGCATGAAAACACAAATTGACCCACATGGCCTACAGGGTATCCTGCATTTGACAAGCCTGCCATGATCAATACATACATGTACTAAAATATTAATAAAAGTTAAAGGTTTTGGTAGAGAAACTAATCTAAAAATATGTCCTTTGGCTTTTCTCGTTACGAAAATAACAATCAAATCTTTTGCTTTCTTCATTGTATGAATTAGGGTCATCTTTTAACCTTCTTTATATACAGTTAGGTATGCGTATATGCTTATATATTTGTATGTAAAAGATTCACTCCTAAACTAATCAATCGATCATCATGGATTTTGGAGCACAGCTGCTGGGCGTAAAGGGTTATAATGTGGAATATATCTAGTTTAATTTAATGTCATGCAAAGGGGGTAAAAAAGAGGTGGACGTCCTTCGTGAAATTTCAGATTTCTTCCAATTTTTGTGAAATTGTAACAATAGGTATTAGACCTCAATGAATAAATATTCCCCAAATTTCAGTTTCTTGTGTATTTTAAATGGTATTTAGGGGCATAATATGAAGATAACCTCTAATTTGAAAATTTGAATATTTCAGATTTGCATTGAATATGATTCATAGTCATTAGACAACAAGTAAGCAAGATTCCCTAAATTTCAATTTTTCTTAAGACTCCTTAAGCTTAAGCCTTACATTTTAGAGATTTGTTAGAATGGAAATCATATAATAGATTTTGATCAAAATTGAAATAAAGATTCTAGACATGAGGTTTATCATCAGTATATGTTAATTTTAATCTTCATAAGAGGACATAAAAGTGGTGCAAAACATTTTTGTTTGCGGAATTAATTTTACTCGTCCTGGGATGAGTATTCTTCTAGTTTATATAAAAAATATTAATAACATAAAAATTAATAGTTGTGGATGGAAAATTCATTAAAATATATTTTCTTTGTTTTTTCTTCAATATCATTATTTAATTCTTCGACTTACTTTATTAGTGGAGCCAATGTGATTATTTTGTATTAAGAACAAAAAACTAATATAACGAATATAAAAAAGGTAATGTTTATGGTTTGAAAATGAATCTGAATATATCTTCTTCGTTTTTTTTGGTCATTGTTATGTTCTTTAACTATTTTCATTTTCTGAATCAATTCCTTGATTCTCCTTTTTTGATCAGCCCGGTATCATTATTCTGTTCATTAATAAAAAAAAAATATATATAAAAAATGAAAAAAAGGTAAATTGATATCAGAAAGATTGTCATAATGTGTATGTCATTACATCCGAATCTCCCAAATTGCAAAATCTTGCAATATAAAACGTATAATAAAAAATAGACATCCTTTCTCTCCTCCTCCAAAATCTAATCAACCATTTCTAAACCAATGACCCACCTTTGAACAATAAGCAATGCAATTCCTCCTGAAATTTTGTCGATATTTCAGAAGTAAACATACAAACGGAGGAGAGTAGACATTTTTTCGGTGTGTATCATCTTGCTGAAAGTAGTAATAAGAAAAGAAAGACGATTGTCTAATCAAAAATCATGCGCTCTATGGGACAAAGCAAATAGTACGCCCGTGGCAAATTGCGTGTCCTACAGAGACACTTCAATTGTCGCAAGTCTAGATATTATCTACAGCGACAGATGAGAAAGAAGAGAAAAGTTCTGTAATCACATTTGCCAGAGCTGATATTTGATTTGTGATTGAATATTCCTTCTTCTTCATTGTAAATAGCAGACTTTAACGAGAACGAGAACGGAGTAAGAAGATATTGATGATTTGAAGTGGCTTGAAACTGGTTTAGCAACTGACAAGAATAACTCCTCTAGACGAACCTTAACTAAATTGCCAAACATTACTTTCTACTGGCAGGGCCGGTTCATAACTCAAGTTTTTTATTTTTAAATATCTCAACCATAACATTTTTCAATCATAAAATAGTATCTCAATCATGAAATATTATCTCAATCATACATTTTTTTTATAACTCTTGAGCTTTTTAATAGTAATAAAGCTAATATAAGGATTAAAGTATCACAATCATAAAATAGCACTTTAATCATATCATTTCTCAATCATAAAATAGTATCACATATAGATTGAAAAGGGAAACAATCTACCCTTATGGGACGAAGTAAAAATTATAGACAGAGAAGAACAGGAAAGAGTAAGACACCCCAAAGAAGCAGCACATATGTTGGAAGACAATGGCCCCCATAAGTAAACCTAGTATAGAATTTAATACAGTATGGGAATCATTAATTATAAATAATAGATTAGAACACTATATATATATATATATATATATATATATATATATGAGAAAGAAAGGATCAAAGTAATCCGACGTAATGGGAAATGAAAAAGGAAAAACCAAGAGATATTTTTTTATATATTCATCAACGTTTTGCTCTTTATTTGTAAGACTTCCTCAGGATGATAATTTTAAGAAAAATGTCACACAAGTACATCAAAATCCATGCTACATCTCATCACGACAAAAACCTCCGCACCCCCTCCCCTCTCTCCTACCCTAAGTCAAATTCACTAACACTCCCACCCCTCCCCTTTTTCACTCACAGCCATCCACATTCATTTCACTCTCTTCCACTTACTGACTTCTCTAGGCCCGGACCTTGATCCAGCGCCCTTAGTAGCCACGGCTACTACTTTTTCTCATCAACCCATCATGTCAACCCAATATTTCGATATACTTGCGTGACATTTTTCTTAAAATTATCACCATGAGGAAGTCTTACAAATAAAGACGAAACGTTGATGAATATATAAAAAAATATCTCTTGATTTTTTTCCTTTTTCATTTCCCATATATATATATACACTTTAAAATGCAGCAACATTTTTGTGAGTAACGGATACATTTTATTAGACAGACGAACAGCGCAGGTAAAGAATTTTTTTTTTTTTTTTTTTTTTGTGTCTTAAATAACTAATATAAGTTAACAAAACATTTATATGGAACAAAACGTAAATTTAGTATAAGGAACGTTTATGTTTTTGTCTTTTAAGGGAAGTGGGGTCTGATCAACTCTGCTGGGAAGCCATGAAATTAAATACTGTCTTGTTTTTAAATTCCCGAAACAGTTTTTCATGGTAAACAACTGATGATCTCTTAAAATAGTGTTAGAAACTAACTAATATAATAACTGTAAAAAATAAATTGACTTACATGAGTGATTTTCCACTGGAAGACTTGAGACTATAAGTTTTATTTTTTTTTTTTTTTTTATATAGTTTTAATGGTTGAGAAACTTCCGAGACATATATATATATATATATATATATATATATATATAAACAAGTAAAAGATGGGAATAAAGATTGTATAAAATACAATATCTATTAAGTCATCAGTTGTTCAAAACAAGGGGTTTCAAATAAAATAAATTTTATTATTCTTTCCTTAAGCGATGGCTTTTCAAAGAATGATATCTTATAGTCAGAGGAGTTCCAACATGTAAGTTTATAAAGGGAAATTATCAAAAGTCATAATTTGAAAAAATATGAAAGTAAAGATAATATAAAATGAAAATTATTCAATGTCAAAAGAAAAAAGTTGAAAAAGGTGAAAATATAATCAACGGTTCACGATTGAAGGCGCCATAAGAGTTCGTAGCAGCTGGTTCAAAATAATGTAAAATCTAACCAGCTGCTACAAACTCTGATGGGGCCTTCATCACTTACCAAGACCAAACGCCACTCAAAGATAATGATTGATGCGATTGTCAGATGAACAATACTATGAGAGGATTGAAAATGATGGGTCGAATGGGCAGAATTTGATTACTTAAGAGGACGTCTTGACAAGTATTTCTTGAAATTGGACTTGAAGACGACCATGTTATAGTCAGCAGGAAAGCAGTCCCGTGGTATTGTGTTCTACAGATGGGAAATAGTTGAATAAGTAAAGGAGAAATAAATAATAAATTAAAGTTAATCCAGGAAATATAATGTTTTAACAAATTCCTTTAGTTACCATCACATTCCAAATCAGAAGGTGGTTGAGGAATATGCTCTTTATAAATTATAAAAATACGAAAGGAATCTATTTTATCATTGTTTTTTCCCTAAGGCTTTTTCCCTATATACTTAAATCACACAAAATACGTGCTAAAATATACCTTAATTTTAGGATTGAGTTGTGTTTGAAAAAATTGGTTTATATTCTTCTAATTATGCGTAATTTCTAATTAACTGAACAAGTCACCCATCTCGTTCTCTCTGAGCTATCTATTTATTTCTCTCAATACCTTTCACTCTATGTTTATTCATCCACTCTCTAACCTTTTTTAATATCTCTGTGAGCATTTAGAGAAAGAGTGACACTCTTTTTTCAGCGTCACAATCTAATTAACATAAGTGTGCTTGTACAAACCACGAATTCGTATGTAAATTAGATGGCAAAATAATAAGCCTCTTTACTTCTATCTATATAAGAATTATAATACTTCTATATAATGATGATAATAATACCCCCCCCCCCAAAAAAAGCACACACACACACTGTGATTGCACCAGCCTCGGCTAATACCATACACAGGCTTTACTCTGATGTAATAGTGATAACAAAATGATTTTTTGAAACACATGTACATATGGATAAACATTGTTAAGTGATGAGTTTTGGAGCTTGATTATAATATTTAAAGGTTAATTATATCATAAATTTTATAATCAACCGAATTATAATTATATATATATATATATATATATATATATAGACATTTGATATAATGTGTGTGTGGCTTAGTTTTGTTTCCAGTAAGATAGAATACAACTGACCAGTGCACAAGTTCCTGTTCCAATCAACTCATTCCACATTAATTAATTATCTTAATGAGGCAACATTAAAACATTAATGATTCAAGTCTGTCTACTCAATGGAAGTCATTGAAGTATTGATTGCTTCTCTTTTACTGTTGAGTCTACAAAATTTAAAATAACCTAGAATCAGCGATTTCCAACGTCTAGCCCATCGATAGCCAGTGGTTCATGGTGTCGTTTCTTAAGTGATCCGCAGCATGTTCATTGGATCTTTGTAATACAATTAATTCTGTCTGTCTGCGTGTCTAAAACCTATGGAGATCAAAACCTCTGGACACGGAAAGGTGAAATTTAGTCACGTATTTGAAATATTTTTTCTGGCCTAAGGTCGGATACTTTTTTGACAGGCCTCGTATGCGTTACCATGCAGCATTTTGTTTGTTACATGGTCTCGGCACGATATGTTGTAGACGATGCGTAGCATCTTGGTGTATGATCTCTCAAGTGTATTAGATCGAGCAACATTTAGTGGCCAAGAGTCTGATCCGTGATGTAGGATGGATTCGGCTGATGCCGTTAAAATACATAGCTGCAGTTGTTCAGCACCAACTTTTGGCGCTTGCTGGACTTGTATCTCGACATGAGGAACCTGCTGGAAAATTGCTTCTGTGGTCTCCAGAGGTCAAGTGACGGGCTGGGAGGCCTCCTATTACAATCAGAACACTGGCCTCCTGGGATTGGGGCTTCTGGCCGCAATGAGTGAGCAAGCATCATGGCACACAAACTTAGTAAATGTTTCACCATCAATTGATCAAGAAGATGTGTTACTGATTACATAATGCATTAGGAAAATTAGACACAACTATTTATTTCAGCAGTGATTTTATATATAATGCATTGGCCAGTTCGTTTTCTGGAATTTTTCAAAATGCTGCAACCCATTTAGTTTAGTGAAGATTTATTTTATTTTTATTGAAATTTCTTTTATACAAATGTATCATCACTTATCAAGGCCAAAGCCACTCGAGGGTTCAGTTAGCTGAGAGGATTGAAAATGATGAATGGAATGGACAAAATTTAATTATTTAAGAGGACGGCTTAACAAAAATTTGTTGACATTGGGCTTGAAGACGACCATGTTTTGGTTTGCAGGAAAGCATTTTATGAAAGTTCAGTTTATTTCTCAGTAAGAAAGGAAATTTCTTTGCAGTGGGGGTAGTAAGTCGGGTTCTTGCTGTGAATGTTTTACAGGAAAGAAACCATAGATTTGCGATCAGTCCAGTACCTTCGATGAAATGTCTCCTTTGTCAGACCACTGTTAGAGTATGGTGTCCAGGCCATTCAAAAAAGCCCCCAAAAAAGGAACAATGTGCGATAATACACTTTCATTGTTCATTGTTCCGTTTGAATGCATTTGGGACCGATTATTTGCTTGTTGGCTTGGTGGCAGAAATAATGCACGAGCTACTTTTCTAAGACATTTTCTAGGAATTTCTTTTTTTTATCGTTGTTCTTTCTTGTTTTTTAATTTTAACCTTTATTTTTTTCCTCTTCTCTTCTTAAGTGACCCTAACTACTGCAACACCACATTGTGTATTGTCGGCAGTTGAAACCCTTATTCCAGACATTTAATTTCCCTGATGATCTGCCAAGCAAGTACCTGCTTGGTAGTGAAACACGTGTAGGAAAAAACATTTAATTTGAATAAATAATATTTGTAAGAAAAAATATCTTTAATGGTGATCATTGGTGTCCTGAAAGGAATGCTTTGGTAAGCCTTCATAAAATCGCATATAAATGCTCTGTACTCTGTAATCGAGTATCATCGAGCTTGCTTTTATTGGAACAACCCCGGTCTTCACTGTGTGATCTATTTTATAAGTGAAAAATCTAAATCCATATATATATATATATATATATATATATATAACTCAATGTCTGTGTGTATGTTTTTATATGATGTTTGCGTGTTCACTATAGAAAGAAAGGTTAGAGAATCTACATAAAATCTAAAAGTGCATTTTTATATAAAATTCACCGGAAAATTTTTATGAAATCTAAATTATATGTATAAAATTTTCTTGGGAAGACAATAGGAGTGGTCCTGAATCTCTAAGTTCCCTGCTTACCTAAGGGAGCTATGGGGACCGAACCACCTTTAAAACTTCAAATATAGCCTAGTTTGATTGAATTTATATAATATGTATAAAATTCTTCGAGGAAGACAATGAAGGTAGTCCAGAAATTCTATATTACTCTTTATGTGGCAAATATCTATGTGCCACTATATCTAAGTGACCCATGGGACAGAACACTCTCAAAACTAAAAATACGTATATCCGATTGTTCTTATGAGTGTTATTTAAGAGTCAATATAACAAATGTCTGAACTGTTTTGTTGGGAAAGTATCAGACTGAAAACATCGAGTGTGCAGTTTCGATTCTAACCTCAAATTAAAAAAAAATTATAATAAATCAAAAAATATGTTTTTATTTTTTTAAAATATAATATGCAAGTGAGGAATTTTAATATGTTTAGTATGTAACACCTCTCTGCCTGCCTGTCTCTCTTTCTTTCTCGCCCCATATATCTAGGTGTATCTCTAGCTTCCATACAATAGAAGAGAACGTCTGTGTGTGTGTGTGTGTGTGTCTGTCTGTTTACAAAAATGAATAGAGAATCTACTTACGATATAAAGGTTTATATACATGTAAAATGTTCCTAGCAGCATAATGGAAGTACTCCTGACTCTCTAGGCACCTTTTAAAAGAAAACTACGGCCGTTTTCTTACATTTTGCACATACAATAAGGATTTTCTTATGAGTGTTATTTTAAAATGCGACTTAACAAATGTCTGAATTACTCAGTTAGGAAAGTATTAAACTACAAACATCGAGTGTGTGGTTTCGATTCTGCCCTCTGATTAAATAAGATATGAAGTTAAAGAATATATATATATATTTAATATAATAAAATATAATTTTGTGAATTTAGTACAAACGTCTCTCTATCTATCTGCTTGTCTGTCTGTTTCTTTTTCTCTCTCTCTCTCTCTTTCTCTCTCTCTCTATCTATCTATCTCTATACACACACACACACACACACACATATATATATATATATATATATATATATATATATATATATATATATATATATATATATTGTTGTGAAGTTTTTCCACAGTAAATAATAAATAAAGGAAGTCAAGTCGAGGGTTGGTTTAACAAGTGTATTAACAAAGTAAGAAAGTGACTAGCTCTTGGCTAGACAGTTACAAGACTGCCTTTTGTCTTCTGGTGTCTCGCACTATTTATAGTGACAACCGGTGTTGTTTCTCCTGTGTAAGAACGGCCGGTGTAACATATATATATATATATATATATATATATATATATATATATATATATATATATATATATATATGAAGGAGAACACCTCTCTCACTGTGCGCATGCCTGTCTCTAAATATGACTACATACTAGGGAGTGTACCTTAAATATAAGTGTATTCACATGTACAATTTGCATGTGAACATAATGAAAGTAGTTCTGCCTCTCTACCTGGCCTTTAAAAGAGTTAATGTTAATTTTATAACATGTTACACAATGAAACTAATCTGTTTGTAAGCGTTAGTTCAAGAGTATTAACATATATATCTGAATAGCTAAGTGGGTAAGATATCAGGCTGACAACATCAGTGCTTCTGTTAAAATAAACTCTCTTTACTATGATGTTGCATATGATGCTATCCCACACTCGAACTCGGACAACGCCGGATAACACTACTAGTATATATATATATATATATATATATATATATATATATATATATATATATATATATATATATAAGGTTAATACAACAAAAGATATAAGAGGCTACTAATATCTTTAATTAGTGAACATCCGGATAAAACTGAAGCTCAATATACTGGATAGAGCATTAATAGCACTAGATAAAGTGAAAGAATAAAATAAGGTGCGAATCAAATTTTATTAGCATTCAAAGTTCAAGCATAGTACTATTTATGGTCCTCTGAGGAGATTATTTTCTTTGAAAACTCATGAGTTAAGGACTTTAAAGTACTTTGCTTGAATTTTGAATGCTAATAAAATTTGATTCGCACCTTATTTTATTTTTTCACTTCATCTAGTGCTATATATATATATATATATATATATATATATATATATATATATTATGTGTGTGTATTTTAATTCCACATTTAAAGTTTTTCAAATGTAGGATTTTATAACATAAAGTACGTTATAGCTCTATAGTGCTTGACTAGAGCTATTTTACAAAGTTTTATTTTTCCTGAAAAATGATAAAGTATATATGTTCACAGGTAAAAACCGTTTTCAATACAGCCAGACAATTGTTTCGGCTAAAAACCAGGGATATCGTTTTTAAGGATTTCAACGTATTTCAAAATATTTACAGATATACGTCTTAAAGTACGTTTCAAAATAAATTTAAAAAGTACGTCTCAAAATACATCTAAAAATACGCTTAAAATACACTTAAAACATATGCTTAAAAATACGTTAAAAACACTTTTTGGTATGAACATATATTCTTCATCATTTTCAGGAAAAATAAAACTTTGTATATATATATATATATATATATATATATATATATATATATATATATATATATATATATATATATGAATGAAAAGAGAAATATCTCATAACCAGTTGTTGTCAAAGTATGCTATATTCAGAATAGAAACCTTTCTAATACAAGTTCTGCAAGTTATGTCATTATAATATGTGATCATAGATTTCCCAAAAGCCTCTTATCTACTGTCAACTTCATGATGGTGGTAATCACAATGGAAGACCACCCGAGGACAAGTCGAAGGGTAATGTAAAATCAAATGGAATACAGCCAACAACGTTGGGGGAAAGATACTCGCAATTGTGAAGTACGAAGGGAAAAGACATATGGTTCGTAGAATATCGGAATGTCATTAAGAAGCAGTTCAACCATAAAAAATACCTTTATCCAAACTAAAACCTGACAGAGAAGGACACTAGGCCTCAAAACTGTATTTGTTATATTGTGTTTACTTGTGAGAAACAGATTATTAAGATGAAAAGTCATAAAGAGAATGAATCAATTCTTAACACTCCATCATGAACAATGCTATTTGATACTGAGGTGATGCCGATTAAAAGAAGGACAAAGCCTCTTATATATATATATATATATATATATATATATATATTAGTTCATGGTACATACTTAACTTTGAAATAGCATTTTCATTCGTTTGTATGCTTCAGTTTCAAATTGTATTTTTGTTTTTCTGTCATACTTAAACATAAAAGAGAAATTTTACATGCGTCCACCTATCTCTATAAGAGGCTTCGTAGTTCACAGTTGCGAGTATCTTTCCCCCAACGTTGTTGGCTGTATTCCATTAGATTTTACATTACCCTTCGACTTGTCCTCGGGTGGTCTTCCATTGTGATAACCACCATCATGAAGTTGACAGTAGGTAAGAGGCTTTCGGGAAATCTATGATCACATATTATAATGACATAACTTGCTGAACTTGTATTAGAAAGGTTTCTATTCTGAATATAGCATACTTTGACAACAACTGGTTATGAGATATTTCTCTTTTCATTCATATATATATATACATACATATATATATATATATATATATATATATATATATATATATATATATATATATATATATATATATGAATTAAAAAGGAAAAGCGAAATACCTAAAACTCAACGTTTTGCCCAGCTGTTGTGTGGGCTTTATCAAGAACGGAAACGCTAATAATGGCAGTTTTAACTGTTTCGTACTTGATAAAGCCCATGCACCAACTGGGCGAAACGTTCTGTTTTAGGTTCCTTGCTTTTCTTTTTTAATTCATAACGTCGGATTTATTCTATCGTTTTATTTATCATATATATATATATATATATATAAAAAATAAAATATAATAACACGAAATCACATAATTGTCGATGCAATAATTTATTTCAACCGTTCGGTTTTTTCAAGCATCACTCAGACAATTACATTTTTGAGACTGATAGAAAATTGAATTTCCCTACCACAGTTCCAATACAATCATAGATGGTAGTAGTAGCAACCAATTTGATACATCTTCTATAGAGAGGGGGAAAAATTTAAAACTTATATTTAACTATGGCGGGCGAAGGGGAGGGATCTTTAAGTTAATCAACTAAAAACTGCCATGTCAAAATTATGACACATACGACTTGGCGATATCAACCATATAGGCAATTTTACTCACGCGCATACACAAAACTAAATACGCACACGTCATATGCGCACTCACATACATAATCTCACTCGCACATTATCATAACTAAGCATAATCACATACGCAACTTTTATTCATCTCCAGCCAGAATGCGTCCGGCGAAACTCGTGTTCTCAAATTCGGTTAGAGAAAAGAAAGAAAGAAACAATTAACAGGCACAGAGAATATATAGACAGACCGCGTGTCATAAATTCTCAGTCCGTCTGGGTTGAAATAAGATTACACGCACATACATATATGTATACATACAAATCCATACGCACATACACACACATATATACACATACACACCCACACATATACATATCTATACACATATACATATACACACATATATACATATATATATATATATATATATACATACATATACATACATGAATACACCCATATATATCTCTGAATCTATTTGAAATATTGACCAAATGCATACGCATGTAGTTGTTCACACATGTAAACATACATACACATACACACACACACACATATATACATATACGCACATATACACACATATACGTACGCACACATACATATATATCCACACACCTACACACAATATTTACATAACACTCTATATTCTTACTGATGTAATATGAGTTCTAAAAATTAGTCTTACCTTATTTATATTTTAGATTAATTTGATAATCTAATATATATATATATATATATATATATACTAGCAGAATTACCCGGAATTTATTTTATTTATTTTTAAAAATAGCGTTCATGGAAATAAACAAAAATTTATATTCCTAATTGAACATGTTCTGGTGACATGAGTTTTATTATTTTCTTTTTTTATTTTCTGATGTTTTGAACACGATCTTTTTACCTCTGTCCTAAATTACATATATATATATATATACGAGGCTTGTCTAAAACGTATCCGACCTTAGGTCATAACAAATATTTAAAATACGTGACGGAGTTGGGACTCTTATCCCCTGCAAAGTAGGCCGCTTGTGCTTGCACACACTTAGTCCACCGATCCATCCACTATCGGAAACACTTCTGGAAGTCTTCTTTTGGAATGGTGTTTATATCCGCCGTTGCGTTCCGCATTATCTCTTTTTTCACACCCTCTCAACAACAGCTGCACTCCGAGCAGTTTGGGGCCTGCCAGAATGCTGGTCACTTTCCGCTGATGTGCGGCCATTTTTTAATTGGTTGAACCACTCTTTAATTTGTGTCACACATCGCATCTTTGCCAAACACCTGCTGAATCTAACACGACGTATATTTTTTCTGGCCTAAGGTCGGATACTTTTTAGACATGCGTCGTATATATATATATATATATATATATATATATATATATATATATATATATGGGAAAATGAAAAAGGAAAACCAAAAAGGGATGTTTTTTATGTGTACATCAACGTTTCGTCTTTATTCATTAGACTTCATCAGGATGATAATATAAAGAAAAATGTCATGCAAGTACGTGCACATATAGAGTACTAATGATAATAGAATTAACGATAATTGAAGTATTGTAAAGTTATCTATCGCGATACAGTAAAGCTCAATACGTTGAGTAGAGCAATCAATTTTAAATAAAGAAAGATGAAGATAAAGAATAGTATAAAATTACATAAAATTACATAAAGTTACATAAAATGAATACAAATTTAATTACATCGAAAGTTCAGATGCAAAGAGGGGATAAAGGAATAAATGGTCGGGAAGGAATTGAAACCCTGTAA
Organism: Sepiola atlantica; assembly: GCA_963556195.1. Classification (NCBI taxonomy): domain Eukaryota; kingdom Metazoa; phylum Mollusca; class Cephalopoda; order Sepiida; family Sepiolidae; genus Sepiola; species Sepiola atlantica. Next base: position 37,866,674 of record OY744526.1, read on the forward strand.
AAATTGTTAAAATACTTTCTCCAATTCTACAAACTTTTGCTATTCTGCTATCTGCACCATAGCGCCCCCTTTTGTCTTCGAAAATGGCTACTCAATATTGCTAATTTTTCCTTCCCGGCCATTTATTCCTTTATCCCCAACCTTTCTAGTTTTATTCTTCAATTTTTCAAAGTGAAATGGAACTAGATAATATTTATTTATTATAAATATTACATTACCAAATTTTATCCTCTTACAAGAAGAGTGTTATCTTTGAAAAACCATGGTTTAAGGATTAATGTAACTCCTTGCATCTGAACTTTCGATGTAATAAAATGTGTATTAATTTTATGTAACTTTATGTAATTTTATGCAATTTTATGCAATTCTTTATCTTCATCTTTCTTTAATATATATATATATATATATATATATATATAGAGATAGAAGAAAAAAGAGTGATAAATATGCGACGATTGTCCAAATTTATTTCAAATTTCAATTGTTCAATGCAAGGTTGTCAGTAATAAACTAGTGTTTATTTTCCTTTCCTTAAGCCAAGGCTTTTCAAAGATCGAAATCTTATCATCAGAGGAGAAATACAGATGGATAAGTTGGCTTTCGAAAAAACCAAAGTTCAAATATTTGAAAAATATGAGAATTATTTTTTAAAAATTATTAAAATAATTTTTGTCAAAAAACGTACTGAATGAAAAGAAAATTTCGTGAAAAAGAAATACAATTGTCCGGGTGGTAAATTTCCGTTGAAAAGGCTCGGTGAAATTGTAGAAAGTGAATAAAAACACTTTGCATGGAAGCAGGTTGGAAAAGGTGCTCAAAAGTAGATAAGTCCAGATGTACTTAAAAGAGGCTTTGAAGAGGAAAATAGGCCATTTTTTTATTTTCTTCCGGGCCTAGAAAAACGGTAGGATCTCATACAAGGATTAACTCAGAATGAGAAAAAGCCAAAGTTGATGAAAGTTTCAGATTTGGGGTCAGGATGGGGGGGGGGGTTAGGAGGTGCGGGGTAGTTTAAAAAGTCGCTTTGTGAATTTGGGGGAAAAATAAAAGTAGGACGGGTTGGCATGGGGATGTAGATAAAGTGACAGGTGGGTTAAGGGTGCGGGCTAGCGGTAGGGTGTAGGTTTTGGGGGTGGGGTTAATCTTAAATGGTGAATAGGTATAGAAAAAGTTGATTCTAAAAATAGAAGTAAAATGTGAGCTTCCAAATATATCAGGCTGCTAAGGGCAGATTAAAATGTAGTTATCAGATATGGTTTCAGTGTGTTTAAGGAATAAAGAGTAAAGTATAATTAGTGAGAGCATTGTATAATAAATATAGGAATGTGAGAGAGTGGATGATTAAAATTAAAAATTAAAAGATTAAATTTAAATTTAAAAAGCTAGGGAATAGTTAATAAAGAATTTATTTATTTATTTTTAATTTAAAACCAAATTAAGGGTTAGATGAATAATTTGGAGGGACATTAAATGGCCAAAGAGATAAGGGGGGGGGGGGAATAATGGGGGGGGGGAGAAATAAATTAATGGGAAAAGGGTTAGTGAAATTTAAAGGTCAAGTCTGTTCTACTCAGGTGTATTGAAATTTAGGAGAGGGGAACAATGTAAGGGATAAGGAAAGATTGTTAGAAACAATTTGTTTCGATTTCTAGTAATAGGGGTGGAGTTGGGTTGATTCAATCAAAGATTAGAGTGCAGTGTCAAATTTATAATCTGTGGTTTAAATGGTGAGTGAGTCGTAACAGGGTAACAATTAACAGTTACAGTTTAAATTTAATTAGATATATAAGGGAAACTTGCAAGGGGTTTCCAAGTAGTATGAACATATGATTTGGGGGGGGGGTGAAATTGGTCAAAATTAAGATAAGTTGAACAAAGAGAGAATGGGCCGATAGAAAGTGGCTTGCGTGTATTAGAGGGATTAGGGTTATTCAAGAATAGGCCAAAATAAGTAGTTATGTAACTAGCTCGAATCAATCAAAATAGTTAAAAAGATTACAACAAAGGGGGTTATGGAGGCTATTAAGGAGGTAGAGCAGAAGTGCTAGTAACAGTTTATATAATATAAGTGTTATGGGCCAGGGTTAGATTGAAAAATTAAGCAGACCTGCGTTTTGAAGCTAGTGAGTTAGAGAGCTGAAGAGAATTATAGGGGGGTATTAATGGACCCAATTGGAGGGGAATTCAAATGTCGTAGTTAAAATGATAACAAAAAGAAGTTACAGGGGAATATGTTGCAAATAGGAAGAGTCTAAATATAAGGACGATATAGTGGAAGTGTAGGGGATAATAAGGTGGGGGGGGAAAAGAGAAGCCAAGAATGAGTTTGTAGGTGGGATTACGGACAGGAGAAACAATGAGATAAATATAAGGGGTTAGGAGTGGAGCTGAAGCAAAAGGATAAAAAGGAGCTATATTGCAGGAGAGGTATATAAGTCTAGATATTTGGTATGTTAATGATCGGTGGAAAGTTGGAGGAGTAATATTAGTTCAATCTACTGATAGTTTTCCGGGTAAATGTGGTTATTAGGTGTAATGGTGATGAAGAATTTATTGGGAGGGTTAATTAGTGAGATTAGGGGTGTTAAGAATGGAAGTTACAAGGTTCCCCTGGGATATAGTTTAGAGATTTGTCAGATGTTAAAGAATGGGGGGAGTTATTGGTTGGGAGGAGGAGTGTCAGAGGGAGTGATGAAATTAATGTATTTAAATTTTCGTTTGTGTCTGCAATTTGAGATAAGTTCATTTTTGGAGTTAATGACATTTAAGTTCTTGTGTGCTGTAGCTATCATATAGGTTTCCAAGGTACATAGTTGGCAGAATGCAGAACCAGGAGTATATGAGTTTAACTTTTTTAATATAGACCAACTTAGGGAGTAGGGGGTATTTTTGATGTGAAAGCTTTTTATTAGGTTGGAAAGAGAGGTGCTAGTGGTATATATATATATGATCAAATATAAACCAAAAGTAAAACTTTTAGTAGATGGAACCTATTGTGAAGAGGTTTATCTCTCTCTCCCTCTCTCCCTCTCTCTCTCTCTCCCCCTCTCTCTCTCTCTGTCTATATATATATATATATATATATATATATATATATATATATATATATATATATATATTATTTAAAATATTAATGCAATAACCTATGGTTTCTTAGCTTATAAAATCGATGGATCCAAAAGAAGTTTATGGTAAAATAAACTTTTAAAAGTATTTTTAAAGATAAACTGTGACAATTTTTGAATTGTCGATATCTAAATGGAACTCATTTTTCATGCAATTTCTGATGAGAAGTTTTCAGTTGATTCATATTTTTATTATTATTTGTTTCGGATGGATAAAGAAGTGATAAACTAGCATATGTTTTTGTTATAATATAACTTCTAAAATAAATAAACACTGCCATCCTTGCTGTCTCAAATTGTAACCTTAGCCTCCCCATCATCGAAGCCTTGCTCATTCGAGCACGTAAATCCACCATCAACCAAGCTCGATACGACGGTGTAGAGAGGGTATATTAAAACGTTTTTAAAACCTTTTTAATCGACTTTTGTAATAAATTCACCCGTTTTTTTTATTTGTAATCTCATCATGTGCCCGACAACGACTAATGAGAGTCTGGGAACGTTTGCAAATATGGTGAGTTCTTATTCATATTAGGGTACAATATTGGAGTGTTAGCCGCCAACTAAAAAATTGGTCCAAAAAAGAATACACAGGAACTTTCACTTTTGTTTAATCGAATATATATATATATATATATGTATATATGTCTTGATTTCTTACTCCAGTCTCAGTCGAAAAGTAATTTACTATAGAGAAAAAGGCGAAACAAACCAAAACCAACACTCCACCTTAGCTTATCTTAGTCTGCCTGCTAATCATCTAGTGGGCATATATAGAGTGAGCGATGCAATTAGGTGACTGAAACAGAGAGGAGGAAACATTTCTTTATAGCGATTAATTGTTGTAACAGATGGAAAGAGAGAGCGGGAGAGCGTGAATATTAATTAGCTTAGGTCTTTCTTTGTTATTATGTATAAAATCAGAGATCTTGAACTTTTCTTTTATCTCATCTCACTTTACTAAGTCTTTTCGAATTGAACAACTTTGGCATGCTCGATGAAGCCGAGTTTTTACAATCTCTTTTTCTAACTACTCTATCTGATTTTTCCAGCTTTCTAGATTTCGTTTATTATTATTTTTTGTACTCACCAGGAGTTCTCACACAGGTCGTAACCAATGATTGCTCACTGATATTAAGCGATGTTGTTCCCTTGAGTCTGAGTGACGACAAGTCTTCCTAGCTTTCCAGTACTCTCTGCCTCTTTCGATAACTGCTGCAAATGATCTTGCATTATTGCAACAGTCGCATACCATTGATTTCTCGCTGGCAATGACCTTTAGTCATCTGGAGATTTGGGTGGTAATAAGTCTCCCCAAGATCCCAATACTATCCGCACGCTTCCAGTGGAGGTCAGATTAGTGCTCTCCCTCCTCGGTCTTTCCATCCTCCTTGACCCGTCACAATCTGTGTGGTATCAACCGCGGCTGGTGCTATCACAGTATGTATGTTTGTGTGATTGATGGGGGGGGGGTGTAGTTCATGAGATTTCTTGCAGTTTCAATTCCCTTTGGTATGTGCGGTGTTCTTTCTATTTTTTTTAAATTTTCTATTGCACCTTCTATGTAACTGGTCAGCGTTCGTGGTTTACGTGGGTTGGTTTCCGCATTCAAAGATTTTCCTTTATTATTATTATTATTATTATTATTATTGTTGTTGTTGTTGTTGTTTCGTGTCTGCATTTGTAACCAAAAGTATGTCACAGTTGTAAAAGCTATTACTTTATGTTCTCACATTATCATCTTCTGAATATTGGGAAAAATTTAATACTAACAAATATATGTGTATTACATAATAATGGCCATCAGTCAGGTGGAGAGAATGAGCGATGGAGCGGTTAAAATGATTGACGGATCTGGGGTCAAAAGGATGACCCTAGCGGATAAGAAGAAGTTAAGAATATGACGTCACTTCCGAAAAAGTGATTTCTGATCCCTTTTTTGACAGTCCACCGAGTGAGGCAGGCACAAAAAATCTGCTCGTCATAAAAAGCCCAACGGAAGTGGAGTGTGCGAACAATATGATCTAGCATAAGTGGCAGCCCAAGCCGTCTCTTTTCTCTCTCTCTCTCTCTCTCTCTCTCTCTCTCTCTCTTTCTCACTGAAAAGTCTCTTAATGTATATCTCTCTTTGGTATCTGTAACCGTATTAGTCACTCTGTCCTTAAGTTAGTAAATCCCCCATTGAAAATAAGCCACATATGTCCGTGTGAATTAATCGTGACAACAATGACAATGAGGTTGCCATCTCCGAGAGTGTACAATATCATTATACACACCGCAGTATTGTGTATAATGAGATCATACACACCTCAGAAAACTGAGCATACAATATGTGCGCTTATTAGTCTATCTATTTATCAAAAAATTGTTGATACTTATTCCTATCTCTTTATACTTTTTTTTTTATTTTACTTCGGTGGAAGTTTTCAGAAATCGAGGGGCCCCTCCCAGGGGCTAAATCTTGATATCTATATGAGATACATAGATATCCGAGTGTTCCATTATAGTTCTTCTTTGTTTCTCCAAAGTTGAGTTAATAAAGAAGTGAAGAAGATTGATTCTCCACTCCCCAATTGACCAGTCAACTATTTTATAGTATACCTTTTATGTGGTCTAATGGTCTTACCGGATTTCAGGATAGGAATTGATCTGGTCTGGTGGAGTATCCAGCTTAGTGCTGTTACTAGAGGCAACGTCACTTGGAAAAGGTGCACCCTTCTTCGTATAAGCCAGTGTAACGATATAGATGGGATCTTATTTGGGCTTTGAATACTATGTTATTTTGAATATTTGGTTAGGGTTTACTTGCAGGCTGAAGTATCCTCATGCCAGGTTGTCCTGACAAACCCCTGTACAGAGAGACTGTAGACACCCGAGGACAGAGTCTTGGAGGCATTCAAGTTTTTCCCTAGAGTCATTTAAGTTCTCCCCTGGAGGCATTCAAGTTCTCCCATTTTTGTTTTATTTTACTTCAGTCGAAGTTCTCAGAATTCAAAGGCCCCCTTCCTGATCTCCATATGAGATACATAGATATTCGAATATTCTATTAAAGTTCTCTCTTATTACTCGAACGTTGAGTTAGTAAAGGAGTTAAGAACATTGCGTTAGAGAGAGAGAGAGAGAGAGAGAGAGAGAGAGAGACGAACACATTTTCACTCAGTCATTGTATACTAGGAGGAAATCTCAAAAATTACTTCTAATAAAAAAATCATGGTTTAATAAAAAGGCAGAAAAAAAGAAGAAAACCATAAAACTTCAGTTGATTATCTATCAACCTTAATCTGCGCATGACAAAGCCAAGAAGAAGGTTTCAGCGCAGGCACGTCTCATCGTAGTAAAAAAAATGGTAAAGAATTTTCTTTTAATTTATTTTATCATCGAAAAGTAAGTGAAACGTAAAATAGAAGAAAAAAAACTGTTTATAGAAGATCGAACGATATTGAAAGTTAAGTTGAATAGATAAGAACTGCTTTTTTTTTAAATTTCGTAGAAATTAATTTGGAAATTCGTGCCCATTGGGTGAGTTGTAAAGTAAGTAATACAAGAAGTCATTTAAAAAATTCTACTAACTGATTATTTTTAACGAGCTGGCGGCAATGAAGTAGATATATGCGTAAACTGATGAGTCCTGATGCCCCCGTAGCACTACTTTCATTAGGGATATTGCAACCTTCACGTGATCACTCTTGTGAGAACCTGATAAAATTGGGGGAAACAAATGCCAACAACACAGAATCAAGTGAGTCAAAATATCGTAAGTTACTGTTGACGAATAAGTCACTTTGTTTAATTGATCGTTTTTACGGCATATCAACACTTTTGGATTACTTAATGTTGGAATAATACACTAGGCACATTTTTTGTAGAAAAGTTATCATATATAAATTTTTCATAGAGACATTATATTGACATATAAATTGTTTCCATGTGAAAGATATATATATATATATATATATATATATGGCCGACGGGTAGGTTTTTTGACTGCGAATCAGTGGCAATTTGTGATCAGAGTTCGCGCCCACCGACCGTCAGGAATTAGCTTCCTGCACTGAAGATTGTGTAAGCATGAAACATCGATGTCTGTAGGTGATAAATAATTAATATTTATTTATAAATATTATTGTATAGCCTCCTTAACTAAAGCTGGGCACTCTGAGTGAATTTAATAACAAGCAGTACTACTAGTTTCATTGCGAGTTCCAACACGGTTTGTTGTTGTTGATCACTCTTCACTGCTTGCTGTAAAAAACTGCCGACTTGGCATTTACAAAGTTAAATTCCTCCTAACTTCCAAGCTGATTTGTGGTGGCTGGTAGGTAAGTCTCTTGACTGCGAATTAGTGGCGATTTGTGATAGGAGTTCGCGCCCACCGACCGTCAGGAATTAGCTTCCTGCACTGAAGCATGAAACATCGATGTATGTAGGTAATAAATAATTAATATGTATTTATAAAATATTATATATATATATATATATATATATATATATATATATATATATATATATATATATATATATATATATATATGTATATATATATATATATATACATGTATAATGTTGATAATGAGTACTGATTGTAATTTAGGCTCTGCTCACCTAGTTTTTCATTTTGTGTTTTTGTTTGTTTCGTAAAATTAGCACTGAAGAGATAACCACACCAAGAAATAATTGCACAGGAGTATTTTACAAATATCTGGTGTAAGCCGAAACAATTGTACGTTGAATAAAAAATAAGTTTTATAAAATGACGTGAATCTGTTCTTTATAACATTGATATAGTATAAAATTACATAAAAATACTAAGTATAGCATAGCTCTAGCCTTACACTATTGAGCTATAATAATTACTTCATGTTATAAAATTAATATTTGAATTAATATGAAAAATTCGAACTATAAATAACAAATACACACACACACATATATATATATATATATATATATATATATATATATGAATATATATATATATATATATATATATATATATATATATATATATATATATATATAATTAACTTGTTACCAATATCCAGGAGGTATGAATCCGAAGGAAGTTGAAACCGGGTTTATGAGAGTGCTCAATGAAAATTCAGAGCAAAATATATTTTTTGTTGATGATTTTATTCCATTACTTGCGACAAAACATATTCTGTTTCGTTAACACTTGCAAATAGCGTCAACATCGTCAGGCGACAAATGGAATCAAATGGCATAGATCTTAGATTTACCTCAACAGGAAATTGAAGATGCATTGGGTGGGGGGAGGGGGGGGCAGAAGTGGAGCTCTGTCTATGACGGGGACATGAGACATGAGGAGGGAGGGAGGGACCCCAACAAGTCATTTCTCAAAAATTGCGTGGGAGGTTTTCTCGTGTCTGGGCCATAGTGACCCTAATTCCAGCCGGGGCGACGGGGAGGGGGGCAGGGTGAGTTAAATTTAAAATGAGAATAGAATTGAATTATAATTACAGTTAAAACTGTCATTTTTGTTGTAATATGTAATTATTATGTAGATAAAAATGTTTGATAATTTTAATTTATGGTATTAATTGTTACTTCTGCATTCTATTTTAATGTAGTTATTTATGGCTTGCTCAATATTTGTAGTGAATTTTGTTGTGATAATATTTTTAATTGTGATTAAATTATACTAAGATCAATACTAGTGGAATCATTTTATAAAATAGTAACACCATTAAACTTCTTTTGATTCCATTTGTCGCCTGACGATGTTGACGCTATTTGCAAGTGTTAACGAAACAGAATATTTTTTGTCGCAAGTAATGGAATAAAATCATCAACAAAATATATATATATATATATATATATATATATAAGCATGCATTGTTAATCAAAAGTTCTAGTGATACGTATGAGGCATTCATTATTTTTTTTGATTTTGACACAAAAAGATTATTAAAAAATTAAAAAATAAAAATGTATAATCAAGCAGAGCACTTAATTCTGTTATTTTTTAATGTTTGCTTAAAATGAAGGTATGCTATGTGAATACACACACACACTTTCTCTCTCTCTCTCTCTCTCTCTATATATATATATATATATATATATATATATATATATATAATAGAGAATGGTAGTTTGCTTAAAGCATTGCTGGGAATAGTAGTAGTATGTTTAAGAAGGCTGAGGGCAATGCAGAATGCCGGGTAGGTTGTAAGCTGGAAGGAACAGAAATAATAAATCGAAGTGGGACTTATTATGAATTCTTTCTTAAAATCTTACATAACAGCAAGCGTGGTGTTGGTTGTTTATGTGTTGTCCGGATGATTATCAAAAATCATTTATTTATTATTTCGGGAAAATCTTCCCCTTGTCAAAAATAATAAACACCAAAGGAAAAATACGTCTGTGTAGAGAATTCACCATTTTGGTGAATTCTCTACACAGACGGATTCTTTTAGTATATATATATATATATATATATATATACTAAAAGAACACCATCCCCAGGACGAGTAAAACTAAGTATCCAAGCAGAACAGTTTCTCATCACTTTAATTTCCTTTTATGAAAATTAAATCAAGATATAATAATACTAAATCTTTTGTCTAGAATCCTTATTTCAATTTTGATCAAAATCTATTACATAGTTTTTATTCTATAAAATTTCTAAAATTTTAGCTTTAAGCTGAAGAAGAAGAATTTGAAATTCAGAGCATCTTGCATAATTGGTGTCTAATAAGCATAAATACAATTTAATGCAAATCTGAAATATTTGAATGTTCAAATGCAAGGTTGTGCCCATATTATTTCCCCCTAAATCCCTTCATAATATAGCAGAGAAACTGAAATTTCGGGAATATTGATTAATTGATGTCGAATACCTATTGTTAAAATTCCCCCAAAATCGGAGGTGTTCGAATTTTAACGAAGGGCTACCACCCTGTTTTCATAAAACTAAATTAAGCTAAATATATCTCACATTACGACCTATTATGCATAACAGCTTTGTTCCAAAATTAATTATGATCGGTTAGTCAGTTTAGGAGTTAATTCTATTCATAGAATTATATAAACATATACACATACCTAACTTTATATACATAGATATGTATAGTCTTTTTGAAGTTATGAAAATAACTCGAAGTTGCTGTGGTAATTTTTCGTCAAATTCTAACGTCAAAACAAAGGTTGAGTCCAATCTCTTTCAACATGATTTAAAAAAATTTATTTGATCTATTGTAAAACTGGCACTTGAGGTTATGCAAAACCAAAAATCACTCAATAATTGATCAACACTTATAATAGAACCAATAACAAACATACACAAAAGTCTTTGAAAGATTTGCATGTTAATAGTGACGCTATTTTTTTCATACCAACAATCAATATATTATTAATTTTTGTTTACTTTCACAAGTTCAATTCCAACATGGTGGTTCAGATTCTTCCCCATTGATCTACCTTGCTGCCATATTGTTTTGCACCTTCATAAAACTTCATCTTCACAATTGCGATCAGATACAGATAGAGACTTGACAGTGACCATTAAATTATATTCTTCCTGTGAACTTTTTAAAGTAAAAATATATACGGGCAACCTTAAATAAATTAGAATGCCCACTGTTGCACATAACTACTCACTTTACTTTGAAACTGTAAGACTGACACATGTACGGTTCAATTAATATATTGTCTATGAAATCGAAATAATTTAGCACTGTTTTGTTTACCCCTCATCTGAGCAGCGTACAACATCCTCAAGTGGAAATTAAATCCATTTTTCGAAGAGATTTTTATCCCAGTGCCAAGTTGTGGTCTCTACGGTGCCAAGCTAAAGGCGATTTTGCCTTATTAAAACTAAGACAGCATTCTCTGTTTCTGCACCTATGAGAGGAGGTAGTGACGATGCCGAGCATATCAAGGTTTTAAGTCGCCTTGGACAAACATTCAGAAGCTATATAGATGTACACATATTCTAACCGTCTTTCTGCATGGCTTGTTGCACTTTGCTATTTTTTCCCAATAAATTTAATTTGGTTGATTTGATTTGTTTAAGCAAGTTTGAATGTCATCAACTTTGAATGATCCAATAATAGTGAGGTCAATAATTTCAGCACATATACTATTGTAACCTTCTTGCTGCATTCTTTTAGCTACAGTCATATATGCATCAGATTAAACCCAAATAACAGATAAAACCCAGATCAATCGAATATCAACCGAGATTCGTCCATGAAAATTACTTTAGAAAAGTTAGTTCTCATGTAGTTCATGAGCAATTTCGAGGAATTTGCCTCGGAGTACTTCTTGACAAATCCCAATTTGCAAAATATTTTACACCTTTTGTACTTCTTGACCTCTTCAATTAGAGCCTGTTCAAAAATCTGATCATTGGTAAAAATGTTCTTCTTCTTCTTCTTGCTTTTCTTCTTCTTCTTCTTCTTCTTCTTCTTCTTCTTCTTCTTCACTCTCATCAATTTCTATACGTTGCTAAAAGCAAAATACGATCCTCCCCATTCTTCTATTTCCTTGTGTTTTATAGACTTTCTCCTTCTTCTCATAATTCGTCACTTTCCCAACCCACTTCCGTCTATCTTAATAGAGTATTCATAAGTGTAAACTATTTTCGTCATAGATGTTTCTTATATGAGGTATTTAAGTTAGAAACAATGTTCTTTCCAATGATTTAAACCACAATATCTGAATTTATTAAAAAAAAGAACTTAAGAAATGCAAGTAGGCATCTAAAGGGAGTCAAACATCTACAATGCAGCCACTAGTACATTGCAATGTAGCAACAAGAATTGATTGGATGCATGTTGAAAACTTTCCTCCTCAGCCTCGTTTTGGTTGGCTCCTTGCCATTGAAAAAAATTAATTGTGACTAGAAATTAGAATAAATAATTAATGAGAGGCTGAATGAAATAATGTAGACAAAAGAAAAGATAAGTCGGGAAATATTGTATTCTGACCGAATCAAAAGACTTTATAGATTGATTGATTTTTTTTGTTGTTTTCTTTTTCGTCTTCTGGGAAGATGAGGAAAAGGAATGAAAAATAGAAGAAAGAATGAAAAGGGTAAAAAGTTACGAAGCAAAAACGATTATTTTCCAAAATAAAATAAAAATGGAGGACTTATTGAAATGATTGCTAAAAAATTGAATGAAAAAAAAAAAAGATGGAGTAAAAATAAGAATAAAAATAAGAAAGAAAAAGAAAACTAAATAAAGAGATGAAACGAAAAAGAATGAAAGTCATGAATGAACAATAATGGACGTTCAGTTTGCGCGTTTAATGACGAACATGTTATTTCAAGCTTGAGCATTACAGATCAAATGAGACGCTATTTGAAATTTGAAGCATGACAGATGAAATAAAATTTTATTTTAAAACTTAAGCTTGACAGAGAAACTAAGATGCTCTATCAAGGTTAAGCCTTACAGACCAAATAAAATGCTATTTAAAGTTTGAAGCATGACAGACAAAAAATAGTATTTTACAACTTAAGCTTGGCAGAATAATGCAAATGCTATTTTAAAGTTGAACTATGACAGACATAAAAATAGTATTTTACAACTTAAGCTTGGCAGAATAATGCAAATGCTATTTAAAAGCTGAACTATGACAGACATAAAAATAGTATTTTACAACTTAAGCTTGGCAGAATAATACAAATGCTATTTAAACGTTGAACTATGACAGACAAAAAATAGTATTTTACAACTTAAGCTTGGCAGAATAATGCAAATGCTATTTTAAAGTTGAAGTATGACAGCCACAAAAATAGTATTTTACAACTTAAGCTTGGAAGAATAATGCAAATGCTATTTAAAGTTTGAAGCATGACAGACAAAAAAAATAATATTTTACAACTTAAGCTTGGCAGGATAATGCAAATGCTATTTAAAAGCTGAACTATGACAGACATAAAAATAGTATTTTACAACTTAAGCTTGGCAGAATAATACAAATGCTATTTAAACGTTGAACTATGACAGACAAAAAATAGTATTTTACAACTTAAGCTTGGCAGAATAATGCAAATGCTATTTTAAAGTTGAAGTATGACAGACACAAAAATAGTATTTTACAACTTAAGCTTGGAAGAATAATGCAAATGCTATTTAAAGTTTGAAGCATGACAGACAAAAAAAATAATATTTTACAACTTAAGCTTGGCAGGATAATGCAAATGCTATTTAAAAGCTGAACTATGACAGACATAAAAATAGTATTTTACAACTTAAGCTTGGCAGAATAATACAAATGCTATTTAAACGTTGAACTATGACAGACAAAAAATAGTATTTTACAACTTAAGCTTGGCAGAATAATGCCAATGCTATTTTAAAGTTGAAGTATGACAGCCACAAAAATAGTATTTTACAACTTAAGCTTGGCAGAATAATGCAAATGCTATTTAAAGTTTGAAGCATGACAGACAAAAAAAATAATATTTTACAACTTAAGCTTGGCAGGATAATGCAAATGCTATTTAAAAGCTGAACTATGACAGACATAAAAATAGTATTTTACAACTTAAGCTTGGCAGAATAATACAAATGCTATTTAAACGTTGAACTATGACAGACAAAAAATAGTATTTTACAACTTAAGCTTGGCAGAATAATGCAAATGCTATTTTAAAGTTGAAGTATGACAGACACAAAAATAGTATTTTACAACTTAAGCTTGGAAGAATAATGCAAATGCTATTTAAAGTTTGAAGCATGACAGACAAAAAAAAATAATATTTTACAACTTAAGCTTGGAAGAATAATGCAAATGCTATTTAAAGTTTGAAGCATGACAGACAAAAAAAATAATATTTTACAACTTAAGCTTGGCAGAATAATGCAAATGCTATTTAAAAGCTGAACTATGACAGACATAAAAATAGTATTTTACAACTTAAGCTTGGAAGAATAATGAAAATGCAATTTAAAAGTTAAAGCATGACAGACAAAAAATAGTATTTTACAACTTAAGCTTGGCAGAATAATGCAAATGCTATTTAAAAGTTGAACTATGACAGACAAAAAATAGTATTTTACAACTAAAGCTTGGCAGAATAATGCAAATGCTATTTAAAAGTTGAACTATGACAGACGAAACAGAATTCTATTTCCTTTTAATGGATTTCAACAGATGATAACCCCACAATATTATTGAACCCCATTTGACCAAATTGACATATACTTACCCAAGTACTCTGTGTATTCTAAGAGTAGTTCGTGAACAAAGAAACAGGAACAATATCTTTGTATATATACACTAGCAAGAAAACCCGACATGATTCGGGATTTAATGAGGAAGCCTATGCCCTCCTGCCTCAGCCTATATTGCCTCGTTTGTTCTTATTTCTTACATTTTAAGATATCTAATTTTTGGACTGGATGTTCTCAGCATTAATTCGGTGAGAAGATGGTTTAAGTACAGTGTCATTTATTGAAATAATGTTTGGTAAATATATAGTCATACACCCACTTGAGGCACACCCGGCGTTTCACAAGAATCAAAGAAATGCTCTGTTTACTCCTGCCTGAAGTCTTGAACTCCTTATTAAAATTTTTATTCTTACTTTTTAATTTCAATAAGTTTCAAGTTATGAATAAAATAAAGTAAAAATGAGTATTTCCTTTTTATGGATTCCAACAAATGTTATTTTACTCGATTTGACCAAACTGACATATACTTATGCAAGTACTCTGGGTAATGTAAGTTTAGAATATATATATATTATTATGGTGTTCTGTCCATCACATCAGTCTGCTTGGTCTTTCTGTAACGTCAGTTGCTTAGCGACTTTGGGCAGGTCAATACCAGTCGAGGATGCATTCTCGACAATCAGTCCGGCAGGAACTGGTTCATTTCGATTAGGCTGAGATATTAGTGCTGGGTAGTCCTAGGAGGTCCACCCTCGTTGGGGTGGAGTAAATATATTGCTTACTGCCTGAGGCGCCCTGACCGGGGAATGCCACGCAATCTTTATAAGCCAGAGTGCTCCTTCTTTAAGGGGAGCTGGCTTGATTCTCCCTCAGCTTCCAGCCTTGTGCCACATATTCCTGTGGTGGGAAGGAATTAAATACCCGGGGGTCTATCTCCAAAACACTAAGAGTAGTTTGTGGGCAAACATGTGTATGCATGAGTGGATGTTTTTGTACATCTGCGTATATTATCATGTGTGCATGTGTGTCTGCTCGTGTGTAATGTGCAGTGTGTGTTTGCATTTGCTCAACTTTTTATGGTGCATTTGTTGATGAGGAGAAACCTTGCTAACTCAAATGAAGTAGAAAATCTTTCGAGTTTGTGGTGAAAATCTTTTAACAATTGTAATTCGAGCAAGAAGCCAAGTTTACAATGACATAATTTATAAGACTGATCAAAAGAAATAGTGCATGGAAATGCATGAATATGGCTACGGATGGAGACTGTAACCTGAAAAAGGAGTCACTGCTGACAGCTGCACAACACTAGGCGATCAGAACGAGCTACATAAAAGCCAAGATAGACAAGACGAAGGAAAACAGTAAATGTAGACTGTGGACAAAGGGGCAAAACGATAAAGCCCATCAAAGTGAATTCAGCAAATGAGCCCAAACAGAATATATAAAAAACAAACATGGCTAGGTTGGGAAGGTGATCCACTGTGAACTGTGCAAATGATAGCACTTTGAACATACAGACAAATGGTATGGGTACAAACCATAGTCAGTAATGGACAATGAAAGACATAAAATCGAATGGAAATATGAATGGACAAAGCCATAAAAAGCAATAAGACCGGACCTAATAATAATCAACAAGGAAGAAAAAAAACATGCCGTTTCAGCAATTCACAGTGTTAAAATCAAGGAGGCAGAAAATTTAAGCAACTACGTGGTGCTTGCCAGAAGGCTGAATGGAAAAGGAAAGTAGAAAGTGGACTTTGGGCTTACTTTCAGCAGCCTCGTAACTCTCGCTTCCCTTATTTTGTCCTTTAGTCCGCACATTCCATGAGCGATGTTTCTGACAAAGGATGGACAATGAAATATGAAAAAAACTACTGTAATACCAACAATTGTAGAAGCAGTACGAACATTTCTGAAAAAACATGGGGAAAAGACTAGTAGAAATTGGAAACAAAGGGAGGATTGATGCGATAAAAAAACATGACACTGATAAAAACAGCGGAAATCTTAAGGAAAATCCATGAGTGTGGAAGCCAACCCACATAATCAGGTGACATCGACCAACAGCAGATAAACTGAAATAATGACAGGGTAGATCTGTAAGAAAAATTAAATAATTTGATACCCTCCCTCGACCTATATAAGATAAGGAAAAAAATGTGCGGTGTTACCAGCATCAGTCAGTGTCACAGAAAATAGTCGTTACGAGTTTAGGAGGATGAACAAATCGAGGAAGGGGAGCAGCATTCTGACCTCCAATGAGCATGGAGAGTATAAACATCCTATGGAGGATTATTGTCATTTAAATTCCAGACTAAGACAATGGTCGTTATCAGCAAGAAACCAATAGATGTTATGATAACGTGAAATGATTTGTAAAAGTTTTTGAAATGGAAATATGGAAAGATTTGCTGTCACTCAGACTCCAGGGAACACCACTTGGTTTTGCTAGTGAGCGATCACTGGTTATTACTCATATCAGAACTCCTACTGAACAAGAAATACTCCCCCATTCTATAATAAAGACCAATGTGTATTTATTTGTATATAAATATATATAAATCCACCCGTCACATAAAAGTTAGCATGTAAAAACCATACTTTTTTCTAGAACTATGGACGAAACCATTTCTCGGCTAGTTCTCTACTGACTGAGCTACAAAACGGCTAAAGGCAGTGTGAGAAATTATAGCACATTTTAAATGAAGCTATTAATTTATTCATATATTTTTATGATACTAATAACGAAACTACTCAATTCTTGGCCTTTTGGCTAAGATCAAAGTGTAGTATCTGTTCCGATTGATACTGCACCCCATACTGGTATTGTCTTGTCCTTCGAGGCTTGATTTACGCCGGTCAATTGGTTTGTCCTGTGCAGATCTAGGAGGTCCACCCTCCCAGGCTTCGCCTCCCCTCTTTGGGGAGGAGTAAGTTTATTGCTTACTGTCTGAGGCGCCCCTACCGGAGAATGCCGACGGGGCTGCCCAGGCAATTTTTAATGGCCAGAGTGCTCACCTCTCGGGCGCTGGCTTTTCAAACCCCACTTTCTCGACCCGACCTTGGGTCACATCTTACTTGTGGGAGTAAGATAAAAAACTGGCCTTGTGCCTAACTCCTAGAGAGGAGTAAATCAATACTCAATTCGTTTTACAGAAAAAATATATATAAAAGTATATATAACATGTATAGCTCTAGCTACCCGGCATTGCTCGAAAATCAAATAAAATAGGACTGACTTGTTAAGCAAAAAATGGAAATTAATATTGGTGATTTTAATTTTGTAATCAAATTATTTCTTTAAATAAACATTTTGAAGAATTCATAATTGCATACGATAACTTCCATTCTTAGTTTATTTTGTAGACGTCAAGTGAAACAACTCAAGATTACTTCTCGTTAAAATGTTTTAAAAAAGAAGACATTGCTTTGTTATTGAAATAAATATGCATAAAAATAAGGGGAAAAAACGGAAAATTCATGAAACAAAGACATTTAAAAAATGCGGACAGTTTAATGAATTAACATAGTCCAAAATGTCGTAAGTGATCCGGTTGTCATAAATAAATAAAGACATATGGTATCCTTAAAAATAATCTTAACACACGTGTAAGTCGAAATTAGAATGAACAATATTTTACCTCGTATTATGATAAACAATTAATTTAAAGAAATAATTGGATTAATATTAGAACTAGATAGGAATATGTCAAAAAGACGTAAGATTATGCTTCTGTTTTATTAACTGGAATAAGTATTTTCAGAAAAACTGAAACAAAATAAAATATGTTCGTGCCAATAACATAGTTGAGGAGAAAGAAACGGAAAAAAATAGGTTAGTCAAAATCAAGTATCGCTATGTATATCAGAGAGATTGGGTCTGATTTTGAAAATCCTACAAAATAACTTAACATATTAGATATATGCATGGTACGTAACGTATTCGAGAATAGATTTATACTACAAAAATGACTGTTAGAAACAGATAAAACGTTTTTGAGGATAAGAATCTTTCTCTCTCTCTCTCTCGTATATATATATATATATATATATATATATATATATATATATATATATATATATATATATATAATGTTTTGAGTTAAAAAATTTATAAATGGTTTTAAATAAAAGCGGAATTTTGTTTATCTCTGTAAATATGGTCTCGAGAGCTCTTTCGTCCAACATCTCATCAGAAGAAATCGTTGGATAAAACAGAATATGAAAACAATTATTAGCGAGAAACAGCAATAATAGGGGAAATTAACTGAATAAATAAATAAACAATAAATAAATAAACAATAACAAATATTTATTATTTGTAGCTCCTAGAAAAACCCGTCTAGTAGAGCACCGTAAGTGTAGTATTAACACAGCATGACGTCACTAGTTTTGAATGTATCGTTCCTGTCATTAAAAAAGTCGAACGCTCTAGACGTTACGCCGCCGTATAAAGTGTTAAAATTATCACTGTTTAGATATTCCTGGTGTTTTGTAGTTAGTTTCAAATGATTTATGTCATTCAACTCCTGAGAGAATGATGATGCACCACCATCTGAAAGTTTTATACTGTTTTATTTGATTTAATACTAGCAAGTACACCCTGCGTTGCCCGGGTATAAATGAGAACCCCTGCGTAGTCTATCTAGCCCTGAACCTTATATTACCAGTTTCATTCTTGATTTTTAGTTTCTATAATTTTTAATTCTTTCATTATAAATACATTTTTTAAAGTTGCCTTTGCTGTTTATGGATGTCCGACGACCAAATGATAATATTGAAAATTCTTATAATGCAAAATTTATACACCATCAGATTTCTCATAATATTTTACTCGAGAGAAGTTATTTGATCTCCGTATTGGGCTTTGTTTTCAATTCCATCCTTGATAGACAGACAGAGACATCACAAATATTTTATTGATCTTAAGATTTCATTAATTAATGTATATATTTTATTTTGAATGAAATTATCTATTTTATAATATTTACCGTTCTTCCTAGAAAAGAAGAGATGTGATACAAAGTCGGTCGTTTAGCATGATAATCCAGCTCCCGCTATGGATCATCTTGGAAGGTTATAAAAATAGCCTGGATCAGATTCGTCACCAATCAGATTCGTCATGCACCTGGCAATAAACCAACCCCCCTTCCCGGTGGAGGTAATGCCTGGAAGGATGGCTTTCTGAGATGAGTAGAACCATTTTACTCTCTTTTTAGCTCAAGGCCAATTTTAGTCTGAAGGTTGGAGTGTCGTTGTCGAAAATGTAATCTCTCGACGATAGGGGAACGGCGGAAGAGCCGGAGCTGTTTCAGTCGTATTGGAATAGTTAGCAAACCTCAACTACTGTCTGAGGTGTGATAAAAATTGTGAATATGAGATGGAGAGTCTTGACAACACATGAAGAAAAACTTCTAATTAAAAAAAACAATAATGTTTTTTTTTTTTACCCCAAACAAGATATATTGCACTGAGACCTAAGATTGATCAAGGGGCAGATTTATAGGAGACATCCTGAGTGGGGAGTTGTGCAGAAAGATGTTTGTTCACATTACATTTAAATTTCTGCATGTTGGTACAGTGAGGGAAACAGGGAGCAGGGAGAGAATTCCATAGGCATGCGGTATGAAGAAAGTAGGTATTAGAGCATAAAGTTTTTCTGCATCTGAAAACTTCTACAGAGAAGGGGTGGGATTTTGCTGCTAGTCGAGTTCATCGAGGGTATTTACGTTGAGGACGGGTAAAAGTGCAGTAAGTTTGTCAGAGCACATTCTGTGGAAGTACTTGTAAAACAAGCACAGGAATGCAACATTGCGGCGATAGGACAAGGGTTGGAGCTTGTCCAACAGTGTAGAACCTATAAGGTTCGAGACATTTTCGTTGCGGCTTGTCCAAGCGAGAGAGACTAGTAGTTAGTGCATCAGCTCAGATGTGGCAACAATACTCCATACACGGGCTTTAAAAGGATATTGATCTATTTATAGAGTTTTTTTTTTATCCCAGTAGAGGGATCCCACTTTCTTTGCAACAGACATTGCAGTATCGTCTATGTATTTATTCCAATTCATGTTACCTGTGAATGTTAGGGCGAAGGGTTTGAACGTCGGACTCTCGGAGAGGGTGTTATCAGTCATTGCAATCAGTGGTTGGAATTATGAGACCTATTTTTTTCTCTACTTTTTATTAGTCACTAAGCTGTTTAAACGAGAGGAAATTCATTAGAAACACCTTTCAGGAAAATATTAGAAAACATTGTTGAATTTAGATAAATCGAAGCTAAAGGTTATTTTATGGTCAACTTATTGGATTCAGAATGAGGGTGGATGAAATGAGAATCGAAGTTTGTAATTGTTGTATTATAAAACAAAATAACTTCCCATAAGAAACGAACAGAATACCAGTCTAAAGTATTTATGGTTTATTTATATTATTTTCTTTATAACCAACGAATAACCCTAACCCTAACCCATCAAAGGACGGGTATTCTGCTAGTAAATAGTAGTATTAATTCACAGAGGAGGAAACTTTTGCATCAATTTTATATCTCTTTATGGAGATTAAAATCAAGATATATTAATACTACTAAACCTCATCTCTAGAATGCTTATTTCAATTTTGATCAAACTTCACTAAATAAATTTGATTCTAGAAAAATGTATAACATTTTGGACTTAATCGATTCTGATTACTATCGATCAAATTTAATGCAATTCTGAAATATTTGGATCTTTGAATGAGAAGGTGTTCCCATGTTATGCTCTCTAAAAAATCTTTAAAATACTAAAATACAATTGAAATTTGGGGAATATTTATTAATTGTTGGTTAATATCTATTGTTAAAATTTCAAAAAAACTCAGAGGTATCTGAATTTTCACAAAGGAATTCCACCTTTTCTTTTCCCAACTAAATTAAACTAAATATAATATTCAGGGAATCTTGCTTAAAACACACTCCATCTACATCAATTAAACAAAACTGGAACCCATTCACGAATTCAATAATTCACGGGGTGATAATGTTGATGTCATATACGTATTGTACTGCTAACAAAATAAAGAAAACAAATGCAACACAGCTTTATAAAAATAAAAGTCTTTCTTTATTTGCTATATTTGCATCCATACAAAGTCAAGTTTTCCGTATATCATTAAGAACTTTACATTCACACGTCTTCAAGTTAAGATCGGATGAAGAGGGTGAATAAATAGTTAAGTTGATATTGACTGGTGTGTGAATCACACTGAAGGCAAATACTCATATCTCTTACTTGCCTTAATTCCTTATTTCGTGAAACAAGACACTGCAATTCCTAGCATGATTCGGAATGTTCTCTCCTGATATTCTATTTATCCGAAAATCAGTTGTTTGTTTTGCAAGTTTTTCTTCGTCATCCGGTGTTTGTATTTAGTGTGCTGTAAGTGTCAAGGACTCTGGGGGTGGGAAATGTCTCAGGCTTGTTCTTTATGAGCCCCGATTCAAACGGTTAACATCAGTTAGGTCGTAAGTTGTCATATCGGTTCATACACACTTGAGCTATGGCTTTCTCGGTCTGCTATGTTCCTAGTGCCTGGGATATCCCGACGCATTATGGAGTTGATGCAAGAAGTGGGCATGCTCTACATGTTTGAACCACCTGAGACATCGAGTGCGTAAGGCATCTGTAATCGTAGCAATACCAAGTTTCTGATGAAGCACAGTTCATAGGATCCTATCTTTTAGGCTTCAGCTGAACATCAACATGATCATGACACGATCATTATGCCAAAGCCATTGAAGATCAGACGTGTTTAGAGCTCATGTCTCAGCTATTAGTGTAGATTGTTTACTTCTTCTAACACATCTGACATAAAATATCTGACGTTCAGACTAGCATAGTCCGACATAAGGATATTTTATATTTCATGTTGATAGTGTGTTTGTACACTTCAAATGAAATTATCAAGCAGGCTGAAGAATGTGCAGACCTTAGAGTGCTTGTCAAGATAATCTATATAATAATATGCTAAAATATTTCATGGTTTCATGTTCGTTTCACACACATTTAAAAAAAGAGATTGTCCGATTAGCAAAGATTGTAATTGGCGATTAATATGATGTCGCTAAGGGAAAATATTCCGACTTTACCCATTTTAAAATGAACTGTTCCAAAATCCAATTATGTCGTCCCTACAACTGAAACTGTACAATCTTAAATAAATACATTTCCAAAAGTGAAATTAAAAAAAAAATTCTTATTGATTTTAAGAATATTTAGCTGAGAATTATTTTTAAGAAGACAAAAAATATTTATTGTTTTAAAAAGAATTAAATTACTACAATTTTAAATAAATAAATAAATAAATAAAGAAAGAAAGAAGACATATTTGTTTAATTTATTTAAAGGCTATTCAGCCGACAATCACAATCATTTTTACAGAAGAGGAAAAATTCGTTTTTCTTATTATTCACAAATATCCGGGGACTTAAAACCAACATCAACGACGTAGAAACCTTTCTCCTGACAAACTCCCCGGATATCTTAGCTCTTAGTGAAACTAACCTTCAATCCTCAATCTCCTCTCACCACTTTGACATGACTGACTACCTCCCACTCTACTGTAAACACTCTGACAAACATATGCACGGGCTATGAGTTTATGTTCGGAACACCCTCCCCCTGACTAGAGAACATAGGTTAGAATCAGATGACCAGGACTACATGTGCTTTAAGTTGACTTTACATCACAGCGTCAGTTACTTATATTTCTTATACCGTTCCCCGTCGACCCAGGACTGTACTCTGCTAAACTCTGTCTCTAAAAGCATATATAGACCACTCTTAATTGACTCGAATGCCCAGACACATGTATTTGGGGATTTTAATGTCCACCACTGCGACTGGTTGGGATTCTACAGCCTTACTGATACAGCCGGCAACTCTACGTATAATTTCTCCTTGGCTCACTCCCTCTCTCAGACTGTCGATTTTCCGACCTGCATCCCCGATCGAGTAGACCAACAAGCCTCACTTCTAGACCTTTTTCTTGACCTCAATGCCTGAGGCTTGTGAGACGAAAGCCCGTAGCCCACTCGGGAATGCTGATCACATTGTGCTAATGATACATATCACTCTAAACAGTCGTCCAAAAGCTGATGAACCGTTGCTCAAAACAACAAGATACTACGAGCAGGCTCATTTTGAGTCAATCAGAGATCACATCAGTTGGAGGGAAACCTTCTCACTCCCTGCCGACCAGTGTGCAAACGAATTAACTGAATGGGTCAAAGCAGGCATTGAAGCCTATGTCCCCATGCGAAAATTCTTTAGCAAGCCCCACTCTCCTCAATGGTTCACTTCGGAATGTGCAGCTGCCATTTCTGAGAGGCAACAAGCATTCTGTAAGTTCGGCCGCCATAAGTCAGCTACTAATAAACATAAATTTATAGAGTCAAGAAATAATTGCAAGGCTGTGATAGGTGAAGCGAAGAGAAGGTATAATGAGTTAACAAACAAACGCATCCAGTCACAGAAACTAGGTACTCGTGATTTCTGTAAAATCTACAATAGTGTAGTGAATAATGGTCAATCAACGATTCCCCCACTATCAAACCACAATGATGTCGTTTGCTTCTAACTCTACTTTGGACTCAGATAACCACCCCTCCCCAAATTCCCTTTGCGGACCGAAGACACACTTGATAACCTGGTCATCACCCTATCCCAGGTCAGAGACATCATAAAAAACCTTGACACCTCCAAAGCTTGTGGGCCTGATCTTATACCTGTAATAGTAATAAAGAAATGCTCTGCTGAACTGGCCCCTGTTTTCTCCAAACTCTACAATAAATGCCTAGCTGAATCTTGCTTCCCCGATAGCTGGAAAATTGCCTCTGTGGTACCAGTCTACAAGAGTTCCGGGAATAGAACTGACCCTCAGAACTATCGTCCAATCAGTCTGCTGCCAATCTTTGCTAAAATCTTTGAATCCTTAATCAATCTAGCAACAGTAAGGCACTTAGTTAATGCTAAACTTTTTTTCTGACCACCAGTATGGATTTAGACAAGCACAATCTCTGAACGCATGTATCATACACTCGACAAGGCAGGAGAAACTAGGGCAGTAGCACTTGATATATCCAAGGCCTTTGACAAGGTATGGCATAAAGGGCTTCTCCTGAAAATATGCTCATACGGTATTACTGGGCAATTACTTAATATAATTAGATCCTTCCTAGACAAAAGAAAAATCCAGGTTGTCCTCGATGGCCGTTCATCTAAGCAACATGACATAAATGCTGGTGTACCCCAGGGATCTATCCTTGGACTTTTGTTGTTCCTGATCTATATAAACGATCTCCCTGATGACATAGCGTCTGAGATTGGTTTATTTGCTGACGACACCATGCTTTACTCTCGCCATGTTGGCAAAACCGACACGATCTTATCTGAGGCATTGGCTGAATCTTTAGAAAATGACCTCCAGGCTGTAGTGGATTGGGGGCATAAATGGTTGGTAACTTATAATGCCGCTAAGACAAAGCTCCCCTCCTTCAATAACTACAAGGAACCTTTCCAACCACCGATTTTCATGGCAAATAACACCCTACCTGAGAGTTCTATCATTCAACCTCCTGGACCTAACCTTCACAGGTAACATGAATTGGAACAAATACGTTGAAGACATTGCCAAGGCTGCCACAAAGAAAGTTCGCTCCCTCTACCGTGCTAGTAAACTCCTCACACCTGACATTATCCTGTATCTCTACAAGGACACCATCCACCCATGTATGGAGTATTGTTGCCACATCTGGACTGGTGCATCATCTACTAGTCTCTCCCTCCTTGGCAAGGTCCAAAAAAGAATCGCCAACCTAATAGGTCCCTCACTGTCAACCAAGCTCCAGTCCCTGTCCCATCGCCGCAATGTAGCATCCTTGTGCTTGTTTTACAAATACTTCAATGGATTATGCTCCGATGAATTGGCTACTCTGGTGACCCCTCGACGTAAATTCACTAGACTAACTCGACAATCAACTAAATCTCATTCATTCACTGTAGAGGTCCCCAGATGTAGGAAAGCCTTCTACTCAAATAGCTTCTTTCCTCGTACTGCTGGCCTCTGGAACTCCCTCTCTGCTCCCTGTTTCCCCGACAGTACAAACATGCAGAAATTTTTAACTAATGTAAACAGACATCTCGCTGCGCAGATCCCAATTTAGGTTGACCCCTCAACCTTCTCCCCTTTTCTTTTTTCTCAGTAGCCCCTTACGTCTACAGTGGTGGCATGCCTTGTTTGGGGTGAAATCTGTTAAAAACATTAAAATAGTATTGACCCTGACAAACATTTATTATTTCAGTAAATTATATAGATTGATGTAGAAAGCACTGTGGAACTTCCATGGCTTCCCGTTACTTAAGATAAACATATTAGTCTAAACAAAATAATAGTTTACAGCTGATAATCTAGTAAACAACAACAAATATTCTTAAGATGTTCCGTCTAATTTGAAAATTCTATTTCAAACATAAGCATGGCAGACCGAGGGATTGACTAACGGAGCGACATACAAAGTATCTTATATAAATACATGTCGTCATCTATTAGGTCGCTACAAAAATAATGGCCATCTGAAACGCTGGGTTTTAATAAGTAATTTTAACACATAATTTGTAGTTTATTTCTGGTAAATTTTAACATATATAATAATTAATGTGTTTCTAAATTTTTGAGATGAGGATTGATAACTTGTATAATTTTTATTATTTGGACTACTGTTCTCATCTTGAGTGTTATCATCACGTTTCGGCCGCTTTAACCTCCAACCTTCTTCAGGTGTATCTTTTCAAACTCGGGAATATTTCTGTCGAATTCAGGAATAAAGGATTCTGTTCAAAATTCCGTCCAGATTCCCGAGTTCGATAGAAATATTCCCGAGTTCGAAAAGACACACCTGAAGAAGCCCGGAGATTACAGCAGCCGAAACGTTGTGATTATAACACTCAATATTAGCACAGTAGTCCGAATAATCAAAAGTATAAAACAATTAATGTGTTCTCAATAATAATTTGTAACTTCTTTTCAGATAGAAAGTATTTTTTTAAAGCATAGAAGACCTTCAATGATGAATATGCAAAACCATTACCTTCGCTTTCTTATGTTGCATAAGTTCGAACTTGGGCACAATGCCTCCGAAACTTCTGCCAATATCAATAGAGCATGGGGAGATAGATCCACATGCGATCGGACAGTATAACGGTGGTTCCAGACATTCCGTAGTGAAGATGAGAACCTTGAAGATGAAGAAAGTAGGAGACGGTCGTGTAATATTGACAATAGAACAATTGCATGCACTTGTTGAGCAAAATCCGTGTCAAAGTGTGAAAGAAATGTATCAGACACTTGCTGTCAGCACTGCAACAGTTTCACGTCATTCACAGAGTATTAGAAAGGATGAACATATTTTCATGAATAAATCTATGTTTCTGAAATCGGCCATTATTTTTGTAACGACGATTTAAATTGTAACCATAAAAGATCAACCAAAATGTTATTTCCTACTTAACAGTGACAACGGCAGTTGGACCAACATAGCGATAGCGATAGCCTTTTCTGGAGATATACTTTTTTCTTGATAAGTGAGTCACTACTTATCAAGGCAAAAAGCCACTCGAGGATAAGGGTTAATGAGATGGATGGATTGTCGGATTAATGATGAAGAATATTATGAAAGGATTGAAAATGATTGATGGAATGAACAAAGTTTAATCACACATGGGGCGATTTACGACAAGTATTTGTTGACATTAAATTTGAAGACGGCCATGTTGTAGTCTGTAGGAAAGCAGTCCTGTGATAATGTTTCCTACAGACGGGAAGTCCTTGGAAAGAAACTCTCTACATGGAAATTTCACCTGATGCTAGTCACATGGAGAAAGAAAGGAAAGTTCTTTTCAGTTGTGACAGCAAGATGGGTTCTTGCTGTAAATGTCTTACAAGGAGAAACCACAGATTGGAGCTCAGTCGAGCATCTTCCATAGAAATAACGATAGAGTAGAGAAAGACTAACAACGGCTCTTATGTGAGAAATGAGCTATACAGAACAGAAGAGATCATTTCCCACTAGATTGTGAAGTCAATTTTGTATTCTTGTCTTAAGAAAATGTGGCAGAAGTACTAGCCAGTACTTAGGACGTTTAAAACTTAAATGTGACAGACTGACGAAAATTCCATTGTAAATTTAAGAATGACAAACCAATAGACTGACCAACAAAACGGTAGCCAAAACCGCTTATAAAGATGCATGAACTCATCTGAAGATGATATTTCAAACCTAAGCGCGACAGACTTACCAGTGGCGTACGACGGGACAGTCGCCCCAGGTATCCAAATTGGGAGGTAGGGCACATAATCATATTCAAACCATCTCCATTTGTCATAATATTTCTAAGTACTAGGACTTGTACTTGAGTCTTTGTGGTATACTATCAAGGAGTTGGCCCCAAGTATCACCAAGGCATGATCAGATCTCCACAGTCTGCATGCCACTGAGACTGACTAAAATGTTATTTCAATATAAAGTGTGAAAGTGTCGATTGACATTAGCGTGACAGACTGACGAATATACTATTTCAACGTTAAGCTTGACCGACTGATCAACCGGTCTGTTATAAAGATGCTCGGCCGCATCTAAAAGGTTGATCAAATTCTGAGGCAGACTTAAGAACACGCTGAACTCAATCTTTTTATAACAATGGTATAAACAAAGATAGTCGTGTGATTAAAACAATGCAATAATGATTGTAGTTCATCTGGAAACTTCAAATAAAAAAATCTTTGGCCGGATGAAAAACGTATTGACCTTAAAGTTATAAGAATGATAAAAATGGAGTTATCAGTCTGCCTGATGGGAGAAAAAGTGTTTATAGTTCATCTCTGAACGGCAGACAATGGTGTGAAGTGGGGTGACTAAAACATCATACAAAGAAAAAAAGGAATCGAAAAGAATGCGATTAAAATTGAATAGTTTTATAATGGGGCAGGGTTTTTATCCCTTGTGTGTTTCGGTTTTCGTTTCTTTCCTCTCATAATAACAAGTACAGTTGATCTAATCTCACCTGGAAGGGCATGAAAGGTCAACTTAAATTGAATTTATGCATCTTAAGTGGAAAGAAAAATGAGGGGATAAAGAAAAGAAAAGAATATCGGAACAATCTATATGCGTACTATTAAATCTCTGAGGATGCTGTTTGTTATCTTACTTGCTCCTTACTGCACACACTCCAGCTGTACATGAATATATCAAATGGTGGATGGAACAGCGAATAATGTAAATAAAAGGTGAAAGTCGTGAGAGGAATGGAATTATGTAAATAATTAAAAAATAGAATGAAAGAGGGGAGAGAGAGAGCATGCACAAGAGAAGGTAGAGAGAGGAGTAGAAGATAGACGGTCTATTATGACATCACAATGTATTCTAACCTTTTGAAATCCTTTGATTTTTAATCCTTGTAAAAACATATTTATCAACCAATGTAAATGTTAAGAAATTATATTTTTAATAATATATGTAAGAAATAGTGACCCAGCTATTTATGGGTGTTCTAGTATAAGAGATGCAGACGGGGTCTATTATGACATCACAATGTATTCTAACCTTTTGAAATCCTTTGATTTTTAATCATTCTAAAAACATATTTAGCAACCAATGTAAAAGTTAAGAAATTATATGTTTAATAATATATGTAAGAATACTGGACCCAGCTGTTTATGAGTGTTTAAGTAATATGGGGAGATGAGGGAGTCTAATTTGACATCACAATGTATTCTGACTTTGTAATCTTCATAAAAACATTATTATCAACGATAATAAGATTTAAAAATGATATATTTAATAATATATCTAACAAATACTGATGCAACGGGTGACGGTGCTAAGAGATCAAGTAATAATTAACGTGGAATTAAAGCATATGAACATTTTTGAAGCAAACAAAAACTTTTCTGTGACATCATTGGTTTTCGTTCTTGCTTCATCTTTGATTTTTTAAGCTTCACAGATTTCTATTACAAATGAATATATTAATGCCACTATCACTACTTGTGTACATAGCTTCATACTAATGTACCTACAGCCTAGTCATGGACGAAATAATAAGGTAGACTAAACTCTCAAGTATTGGTAGGGTACACTAGTCTAGGAGAAGGAAAACTCTGCAACCAGTTAGATATCTTAACGATGGAACACCATGTATTTATACAAACATAACTTGCCTGTGGGTACAGTAGGTCTTGTTATCGATGATTTATGATCCACTATAATGAAAAACATCAGTGTGGGCCTCACATAATTAGATGCTCAGACAGAAGAATCTATCATTTATATATATATATATATATATATATATATATATATATATATAGGACTTAAGGATGCTTTGCATGAACTTTGAATTCTAATAAAATTTGATTGACACCTTATTTTATCACTTCATTTTATATTATAATATTAATGCTCTATCCAGTATATTGAGCTTCAGTTTTTTATCCGGGTGTTTCACTAATTATAAGATATTAGTTGACGCTTATATCTTTTGTTGGATTGCTTCATATATATATATATATATATATATATATATATATATATATATATATATATATATATATATATATATATATATATATATATATATATATATAGAGAGAGAGAGAGATTCGAGTTTCCAAGACTTTATTCATTTACTGATAATCTTTTCAAAACAAAGACTTTTGTACATTTTTTAAGACCGTTTCGTTCACAAACGAAGATCTCTCTCTCACTATATATATATATATATATATATATATATATATATATATATATATATATATATATATATATATATACATTTAGTTCAAATATATTGATAACATGAACATAAATACAATTCTTTTTCAAAAGTGAATCACTTTATATATATAAAGTTCTAAAGTATAAATTGTTATTTATATAAACATTATTGGTTACATATGTGCATACATGTTTCGGTTGTACTCTTCACAGAGAGTAAACCCCTTCAAACCAAGAGATTGAAAAGGCTGAAGAGGTTGACTCTCTGTGAAGAGTACAACCGAAACATGAATGCACATATGTAACCAATAATGTTTGTATAAATAAAAATGTATACTATATATATATATATATATATATATATATATATATATATATATATATATATATATATATTATACTACAGCTGAGTTAATACACGTTTATTGTTCTAAAGTTTTTTATATATATTTTAATTTAATAAAATACATATTAAATATTCCTTTGTTTGAGGATTGAGATGTTTAAAAATCAATTTTAATTGTTTTCT
The DNA here is from genome assembly GCA_963556195.1 of Sepiola atlantica. Taxonomy (NCBI): domain Eukaryota; kingdom Metazoa; phylum Mollusca; class Cephalopoda; order Sepiida; family Sepiolidae; genus Sepiola; species Sepiola atlantica. Next base: position 37,897,283 of record OY744526.1, read on the forward strand.
TCCAATTTAATCGTCAAGTCACCCATCTTTGACAACGTCTCATTTTACTATGCTACACCCTATCTCACTGTATATTTTTTGACTCTCGCTCATATTTTTAAAGTGTCTATAACTCTCGCTTCTGAACTCTTTCTCTCTCGTTCTGTTTAGTAACAGCCAAAGGTAATAAAACTAATGTTAAGGAAGAATTGGAATAGTCGATTATAAACAATAAGGAATATCACCACACGTATTAATACTGTTTAACTTATAGCTGCATATTAGAAAATGTAATACAATAGCTCTACCAGTTCTGTAATAACATACCGGCCTTACAATCTGATCTGTTAACCTCGGCACCACTTCTTCATAATCGTATAAAAAAGAATAACTTTTCATTTGTGACTCAAGTTTCACTTTATGAATCATCAAGCCGCATAAGAATAGACAGGGAAACAATTTGGCGAATTCAAAACTAGAAATTTGCATATTGTATAAATTTGAGTCTTAAAAAGCAAAAATTTGCATATTGTTTTTGTTTTTTTGCTTGTTTCTTTGATTTAATATACTGAGTGAGTCAAAAGTATCCATGCAGTTAAAATATCTTATCAAGCAATCGATTGAGAAAGAGTCTAATTAGCCGCCTATTTACAATAAAAAGGCTTAAAAATAGATTTTTTTTAGTACCCAGTTACTTCTGAATCACGATATATATATATATATATATATATATATATATATATATATATATATATATATATATATATATGTATATAATTTGAAAATATTATTTATAAATAATTATATACGATTATTTTTATTTACACAGATATGTACAAAATCTGCGACACTGGCATGTCGATGTTATCGATCAACAGTTATTATAAACTGATATCTCATCAAGCAGAGTTAGAATCCGATCTTAACCTCAGATCATATTTGGAGAGAACATTGAGCACTTTTTATAAACCCGGTTGAAATTCTTTGGATTACTATCCTGTGGATGTTTTTACTTTGATTATTACCATTATTAAATAATTATGTATGTATATATATATATATATATATATATATATATATATATATATATATATATATATATCGCAAACAATGAGAACAAAAATAACGAAATAAATTTATAAGCGATACATTATCACATAATTTCAGAGAGGAGCATCGTGGCGTACTGTTTTCGAATTCTCTTGTAGTCAATCATGCTGATGAGCCGCAGTAACGGCGAAACACCTGTCCATGGAGAACTATCTTTCCTATAAAAAATAAATAAACAATTAATATATATATATGTATATATATATATATATATATATATATATATATATATATATACATCCCTAAAAATGATGCGTTATTGTGTATGTAAGGGAGGAAACTTTCAAATGCTCAGAGAGCAATAAGTACCAGAAGCTGTAACACAGCCCTTTTGTCTCTAACAATAACAACAAAAATACGGACATAAATTTAAATCGATAAATTATCAAGTAACTTCCGACCGGACCCTCGTGGCGTACTGGTTAACGCACTTGATTACAGAATCTGTCATAGTAAGCCACGCTGATGAGCCGCATAAACGGCGAAACACGTGTCCGTAAATGATTATTTTATCTATAATATCTCTCTATATATATATTGATAGCTGCATGTGTTAGCTTTTGAGGCGAGTTTAGAATTTTGATTTGCACTTGGATACACTTATCGGTGTGTTCTCGGGCAGAACTTAATATTACTTAAAACTATTATTTGTTTTTAATATAACTCTAAACAGTATTCCATGCGCTCCCATGATCTTCAGAAAGCATAAATCCAGAATTAGGAGTCAAAAGCATGTGAAACCAGTGTTACGGTATATTAAAACATATAGTCGTTTATGTAATATATATATATATATATATATATATATATATATATATATATATATATATATATATATATATATATATATGCGTGTGTGTGGGGTGCAACATTAGTAGCATTGACTGTGAGCTTTGTATGCCATGTTTGATTTCTGTCAGAATTACTTCATCACATTAACTAATACTCTTGGAAAATTTATTAACTAATTTATTTTTTTCTCAGCTATAAGGGCAACCTATGTATAAGGACGAATACTCCGAAATAACATCTGAAACCAGGTAGTCCCTGACATGTTGTACACTACGCGTGTATACAACCATGACTTTCCTGGTGGAGAGAGTGGGGCATTTTTCCACAATGCATGATTCTTAAAAATCAAATTTTGTGCTGGACGTCTGATAATCAAAGACTCATCAACCATTCTCGATGGGTGAATTCACTCTATATTTCTAATAAATGAAATTAAGTTACCTGGATTCTTTGACTTAGACCTAAATACGATTGGGTTTTATGGATCGATATTTCATTCTGAATAGCCATTTCTTCCGTTTTATCCATGCAAAATGTTATTTACACGAATATTTTGTATTTCACTTCAGTTTTCTTTTAAAACATACTTATTTGACCCGGAATATTGGTAAAACTCAAACATTTTCCGATGCTATCCTAAATAGAAAATTCAGTTTACGCCATAATAAATTAATTGTGACAGACGGATAAAACTTCTATTTATATAAATAAATGAAGTTTTATCCGTCTGTCACAATTATTTTTTAACGTAATAAATACGTTGCGGAATTTGTTTCATTTCGAAATATCAGAGATCATAACGACTTTTAGAAGTGGAGAATTTTGAATTAATAGTAAATAATAAATTCCCAACAAATAAAGCGGATGCCATGACCGGAACTCAAAACTGAAAGCTTGATATATTCAGTCTGAGGTTTTATCATTTGAGCTATTTGGACTTTCTTATATATACACCTTAAAACATTACCTTGATAAAATTATTATATCTTTAGTGTGACGTCATATATTTATGATTTATGTCATGTTTCAAAATATAAATTAAAACATAAGCGATAATAAAAAATGAATAGGTAAACATAATCAATGGCGTTGGAAATTATTTTAACAGTCCTAAAAAAATTATATTGATTTAACTACGTATTAGCGTTAAAAACAATTTAATATTTAATATAATATACTAGCAAAAAATACCGGAAGTAGCATATTCTTGCTATTTAAAAAAAAACAATATGTGTTATTTCTCTATCTATTTTAGTTATCAGATAAACAATTACATTTGTTTAACAATTTATTAGCATATTTACTTCTTAGAATTATTTGTGAATGTTATATATTTTTCTTTTATCATATACTTACACTAATAACTGCATTTTTTTGTTTGTAAATAGAAGGTCTTTTTTATTATTCGTGCACAACTGATCACCGTCGCCATCGTGCTTTCGTAATGAAAATGACTTGTAAATACAGATATATGTTTTGGTTTCATCCCATCTGTTGCTTATTTCACTTTTCTTTCAACTCTCAATTTGAAAGTCATTTCGAAAGCTTCTCTTTATGATCTATCACACACACACGAAATGAATTAACGTACGGGTTGCCAGACTATAATAACTGCTTGAAGCCAAACTTTTAGAAAAGGACAACAGAAGACAAAGCAAATATTCATAAAGGAAAAGCCAAATTGAAAACTTTCGAATTGAGAGTTAAAGGGCTTCAACATCACAGTCGAATATTTTACAGACACAGTAAACATCTCTGTGTCGGACATGACTTTGATAAATACACATTGTAATATAAACAGATGCAATGGATTTGAATTGTACACAAAATGAAGACCCAACGATAATAAAACGTGTATCAGTACAGGAAACGATATAAGAAATTGACACATAGCAAAGGTCGTTATTATAACCCATCAGAAAGCTAGCTGTAGATCATACGATAACTGATGACACTTCTGCGGTTCACGAACTGTTTAATTCACAAGATCAACATAAAATAATTACTTGAATTAAAAAATAATTTGAATTTAAAAAATACGGATGTTTTCTGTAATAGATAATTAGGTAAAATAGTCGAAAAAATCCAAAATTTAAGCCAATTAAAAAAAGGCCAAGTACAATTTCAAAAAAGCCGAATTCGTCAAATTTAGCCTTAAATGTCCAATATAGCAGCAACACTGAATAACCTCACAAATGCATTTCGCTAAAGGTAACTTCTTTATGACTAAACGAAATTTCATAATACTTTACATGCTTTCACACTGTCTAATCCTTTACATAATCATTAACAGTTTAACTCAAATTTTATATTATTTCGTAAAATAATAAGCAACCTACGCCGTTTATATTACATTCATCGTTCACTTACAACACATTCATAAATATATTTATTTCATCAAACATTAAAGAAATCATAGGTGTAAAATGCCGAACAAAAATTCAAGTAATACGAGTTCTACTACAATAGATAGCTTCATACTTGACAAAATTACATTCTGTTGATATTCACTATACGTCTATCGTGCTATCGACTCGAGTTATACATATAGACCATCTTTTTCTATGACTTTATGATATAAGAACATATTACATTTACTATTTGTCATGTGACGACTATAGATAAACAGTTGGGATTTTAAACCGACGAAATTGTACGGGGGGAGGAGGAAAAATTACTTAGACAAAACCTTCTGCTCTAGGCAGCCGGACTAGTGCAACTGTGTTAGCAAAACTTAACAAAGACATAAAAATTGATATGGTATACTTTCCTTGTTTAGTGGACGCACTGAAGGCGTCATTTAAGTAATATGGATAACTTTAGAACCATCCAGCTTAAACCCTATAAAATGTCCTTTTCATAGTATACCTGTCAACCACGTGACAATATCACGGCTAATAAACATAAACCGCTTATTATCTGGTTCCTTTTTCACAATAGGATATGGGATTTCAAATTAAACCACCCTCCGAAGTTATTTATTTCCATCAGTCAATGGGTGTCAATCCCTTTGTTTAAGAATAGTTTCGGCGCTACCCTCTTTTCAATGTGTCAAATTAACAAAAGGTGGCCTTACTCTCACACGCAGGAACTAAAAAAATGATTTATCTCTAATAATTAAACTTTAAAAAAATATCTATCACATTGAAAAAAATATTTTTGAGTTACGCTGTTTGTATTTACTTATTTTAATTTGATATTTTTAATTTTTTAATTTTATTACTTATCCTAAAGTAAAGTTTGGTCTGTGTCTACAGTTAGTTGCTATTTCGCTTCTACGATTTGCCTTCTTATTATGAGAGATACATGTCAATCACAGGAGAGTATCACGACTATTTATTTGTACGACACGTGTAATTTTTAGCAATAAGACATGACGTTTCAAATTCAACTATCGACAGCTACAATCTCACCACCTCTCTCCTCCCACGTCAATTACACGCGACTGTAGTATTTTTAGTTACCACAAAATAGGTAGTTTATTTTTGTAGTGTTTCTTTTAAACTAGCACCATCTGTAAATATAAAAACATTCAATTCTTCTGCATTTAAATATTCTATTTCCTTTATGATACATGTCACACGCAACAGTGTCTAACAGATAATTCATATATTGCAATAATGTCTGTCATCTATGCACACCCGATCACCCCTATACATAGAGACGCTTGTTTTCTCTCTGATTAAAAATATACCAATCATACCGTTCCTTACTTATTGTAATGCATTGATAGACATAAAAGGGAGGTTGTATTTGGAAGCTAGTTTGTTATACGAACAATAATAACGTTTATATCCATTATCTATATATGCACGACGATAGCAAAATACATAGACGTATTTTACACTCTGCTTTTAAAAGAATATGAATACATTTTTAACAATGAAACAGGTGTTTCATTCTGTAATTCTTAGGTTGTAAAATCATATTTAAGCTTTTTCATTGAGTAAAAAAGACAATTTATAGATGTTTTCTGTTTAGTTTACTAATGTCACACATATATACTGCATTATAATGATCTGTTGTTATTTTTATTTTTAATTTATATAGGGTGGGCAAAAATAAGGGTCCTATTTTTAAAAATTCATAACTTTTTTATTTATTAATTTAAAAAATTTTTTTTTTTAGAATAAGTAAAGGACCCCTTCCGAAGCAAGCATGAGCCGTATTAGCCCTAAGGAACGTACCCTCATTTAGAAAACATTATTTTTGCTTAAAAAACTCAAAACAGTGTAAAAAACAATACTTTAGTTTTTGTAAGTTTTAAGAAGTGTTTTTCGGCTAAAATTTGTTTTGTTTATTTCAAAAAATCTCGGAAGGGTCAGTCTACACACACATAAAGTTTGGTGAGTTTAACTTTTATTTTGTGGAAGTTATTCAAATTCAAGTTATTCAAATTTAAAGATAGGACTCTTATTTTGGCCCACCCTGTATAATATCATAGGTGTATTACTATAAAAGTTCGCCCCCCCCCCCAAAGCCCCGCCTATTTCTGTTTTTCTGCGAAGATGTTATCCTCGTCACCATCTTAGATTTTAACTCCGCCCCCCCCCAAGAGGTATTCTCGCGGGAATGATTGTAATTTACCAATATGAAAATAGTGGCTAAATTTATGAACAAAAAACGACATTTGTTTTCCTGTCTGCTTTGAATACTTATTTTTGATACTGTAGTCACGATGTTTGAAGTCTTCACTTTCGAATTTAAAACAGTAACAAAAAGAAAAGATCGCCACCATTAACAAATACAAAGAAAGAAAAACACAGCCTCTTATTCGATAAACATGGTCGACAAAACAATTTTTTGCTTCAAAGCAAGCCCAATACAAGTTTGTCGTATCAAAAAAACATTAAAAGTCTTATATTTTGTCAGAAAAAAAACATGTGTCGCTGT
>OY744526.1:37909056-37934056 GCA_963556195.1 Sepiola atlantica
ATAGCAAATGATGATGATTTCTTTCCCTTTCTATTTGTACTGACGAAAAGAATTAATTAAAGACTTTCAGAAGCAGATGTCTATACTAAATATTTTGTTGATGACGAATTTTTTGAACCTATATACTTAATAATGAATGTCATGAATTTTGTATTCTTCTCAGTTGTTATATATATAGTCTCGGAAGTTTCTAAAAAAATAAAACATTTTAGTCCCAAGTCGTTCGTTGGAAAATCACTTTTGTAAGTCAATTTACTTTTTGCAGTTACTATATTAGTTTGCTTCCAAGAATTTACGCTAGTCTTAACATTATTTAAGGAATCATCAGTTGTTTACCATGAAAAACTGTTTCGGGGATTTCAAAACAAAACAGTATTATTTTATTTCATGGCTTCCCAGCAGAGTGTATCATGCCCCACTTCCCTTAAAAGACAAAAACATAAACGTTCCGTATATTAGATCTAATATATAAGATCTAGTATATATATATATATATATATATATATATATATATATATATATATATATATATATATATATATATACATATATATATATATATACATATATATACATATATATATATATATATATATATATACATATATATACATATATATATATATATATATATATATATATATATATACATATATATATATATATATATATACATATATATATACATATATATATACATATATATATACATATATATATATATATATATATATATATATATATATATATATATATATATTGACGAGCGTAAAATAAAAACGTGACAAATATATAATCTATGGATATAAAAATATTTATTTATTAATAATAAGTATTAAGCTGCTATAAAGTTGAACCCATTTCGAGAGATAATAAGTTGATGATGTATACGTTAGCCACGTTGAATGATCCCCGGGAAATAGAACTCTCTTTAGAACCACAGTACTTGTGTTTATATTGAGAGAATACAAGGCGTATTTCTCTTGCATTTCAAAGCGTGATCGTCACGTTTGCCAAATGGTTACGAGACGAGGGTTAATAATAATTGGATCCGAGGTTCGAATATTTTGACTGGCGATACGGTTACGTAATTCCATACTGACGAGCGTAAAATAAGAACGTGAAACATATATGTCTATGGATATAAAAATATTAACTCAATGATAATGATTATATATATATATATATATATATATATATATATATATATATATATATATCGACTACACCTTGATATTTTCAAGCGAAATTGGTGCTATTAGTTGTATTTCCAGCTCGATCATAATGAATATTAACACCTGTTAAAATCAATTAACATTTAAAATATCTCTTTTGGCAATATTGTTTGATACATTTTTCTTCACATCGTATTAATTTGTTTTTTATTTCTCATAAAAATACTTTTCATTTTTATATTAAACGTTTATTTTGTTGTATTTATACGTGTTTTAGCTACAGGATTCCTTCTTTTTCTGTGTTTGTGTTTCTTGCTGATGTTAAATATAAACATAAAATGTTTTAACTTTTTATTGATTTTTTAAATTATTTTATTGTTTTCTGCTCGTTCGTCTATAGTCTATTCACACCTCAATATTTTTTCTGCTGCTATTGTATTACAATTTTAACCAACCATTGATATAATCTTCTTGAAAGTAAGGGGCAATTAATAACGGTTCAATTTATTAATTGATTTTATTAACTGCGTAACTAAAAGCAATGTTTACCAGACCACAATATTTACACATGAAAACTCAAATAACAAAATTACTATGTAGGAGAAACCGCTCTTCATTAAAAAAAAGGTATTATAATCACAAAAGTACATACAAAAAAAGTAAAACATATTTAGTACATCATTACGTATATATCCGCCTCTCTAACTGTTACACCGGCCGTTCTTACACAGGAGAAACAACACCGGTTGTCACTATAAATAGTGCGAGTCACCAGAGACACAGAGAAGACAAAGCACAGTCTTGTAACTGTCTAGCCAAGTGCTAGTCACTTTCTTACTTTGTTAATAAACTTGTTAAACCAACCCTCGACTTGACTTCCTTTATTTATTATTTACTGTCGGACAACTTCACAACACTAACCAAATCTCAAACCGCACCATCCGTGCAAGATGCAACACCCCCAGAATCACAGAGACTTTTCTAAAAAGGTGATTTCGCTGGTTTGGACACATTCTTCGACACCCTGAGTAGGAATTAATACGAAAGTTGGTGGTTCTAATTGCATCCGCTTGCTTGAAGATGGACACACTTGACCAAATAAAGACATGGATGAAAATGGTGAAGACACACATAGAGCTGGTAAGTGTCCTCTGCTCTTTTAGTATTGATCACCGGAACTGTGAATAGCTGAAGTATGCTGTGGACAACTGCCGATCGGCACAGGTGGATCGTCTTGATGCCGTATGTGGTGTACCGGCCCAACAACACCACGGGTGAATGCTGCTGCAAGTACAAGTACGTATGTATTCCTGTTTTCAGGATGTAATTAATTTTCTCAATTCTTGGGTTAAAGAATAATGGAAACATCACACTTTCCTCATCTGTTGATTTACGTAGTTCAAGCTGTTTACTTACATTGTTGAGGATAGGGCAATATCAAAAGTAAGACACAGTATATCCATACATACATACATACATACATACATACATACACAGCTTTACCCGCTCCACTAGTTTGCGGGCGGCTACGGCCCCTAAAAATCAGGGCCGCACTTTTCCCCGTTCCATCTGCCCCTTAAAATAACCTGTTGAATAATTCAACACATTTTCAACATCATATTCAAATAAGTCCTTCTATACTTGCCTTCCCACTGCTGGATAAAAAATAGCCCTCGGACCCCCCCCACCCCAAAAAAAACCCAGACGAACACGACAAAAATATCCCTCATAACAACGCCACCAGCACAAGTAACACCGACAAGATTGATAAAAATAAATCTTATATAGTTCTCCCTAATAGTCCCAGATTTATTTCCTTAGAAAAACAAATCAAATCTGACATACAAATAGTGATATCAATTTCTAAACATATACTCAACAACAAAACCCGTCCCCACCTACCCCCTAAAGACTCATTTTCTCTAGCCGGCATTTACAAAATAAAATGTGCCTCATGTCGGATGTTTCATATCGACGAGATAACCGGAAATATAAAATTCCGTATTTACGAACATAAACGAGAATCATAAATGCAACAACCCCACTAACGCACTAGTCATACACAGGAACACTCTTACCCACCATTTTGAATTTACAAACTGTATTATCTTTAAGACTGAATCCTCTCTTCCATGCCGCAAGTACATCGAAATTGCTATAATCTTTCTATCATCGCCATCTAACGTAAACCTTAAATTCGGATCTTATTCTTTCTGGCAAAAATCTTAAGCAATACACCTCGCAACTGCATAACAAACTCGGACCTTGGTTAAAGTACTACTTATTTCTTTTACTGCATTTCATCCATGTTTCCATTTTTTCTTTTCCGTTTTCTTCTCTTTCTTTATACCACCTTTTCCCGATTAACGTCTTTGTCGCACGTGCCGCATATTTTTTAAATTAGGTACGCACGTGCTAAAAACATCCCGTTTTGCGTCTTATTTTTTTGTATGCTTTGCTGTTATGCAATAAATTTAAAACCATTCACTTTTTCTGAAGACGTTCGTTCATCCGAACAAAACCGGTAAATCTCTCGTTTTGATGATTTATTCATGTGTTTAATTGTTTTTCTTTTTGTCTTTTTCACAGACACATTGTATATATATATATATATATATATATATATATATATATATATATATATATATATATATAATTATTTATGAATAAATATTGTTTTCAAAATTAACCAATATGCACATGGCAAACCTGCAATCGTAAGTATGGGAGGAGATAATCCATGCCGGTCACACAGTTCGAACCCCGATACAAAAGTCATCTTTGACTCAGTAGCCGATGCGAGTACCAAGGCTCCACGAGAAATGGGAAGTAAATTTACATCTAAATAGCAAGCACGGGTGCTATCCAGCAAGCAGTCGAGAGAACTCAATAGACGGGGTCTAGTGTTTTGCATTATATATATATATATATATATATATATATATATATATATATATATATATATATATATATATATTTTTTTTTTGATTTTATTCCATTAATTGCGACAAAACAGGTTTTGTTTCATTGGTGCGAGCAGCTACCAATTCATCGGGCGAAAGGAATTCAAATGGCATAAAATTTTAAAGCTCACTCTAACGGGAGATTGAAAATTGAAAATACATTGGAGGGGGAGGGGGATAGAGTTAGGGCTTTGTCTATAACGGCGACATGGGACATGAGAGGGGAGGGGGGGGACTCCAACAAGTCGTGTTTCAAATTATTACGTGGGAGGTTTTGCACGTGTCAGTGTTGTGTCAAACTCAATCTCGGCCGGGGTGGGAGGAGGGGGATGGGGCGACGGCCGGAGTGAGTTAAATTTAAAATGAGAATTATGGTTACAACCGTCATTCTCATTTTATTTTAATTCTAATAAGTAATTATCATGTGGATAAAAATGTTTGATAATTTTAATTTAGGGTATTAATTGCTACTTTTGCATTTTATTTATTTTATTTTAATGTTTTGTTTACTATTTGTAGTGAATTTTGTTGTGATTATATATATTTTTTTTTATTTATTCCCTCTACTTTTTTTATACCTTTATTTATTTATTTATTTATTTCTTTTATTTTTTATTTTTTATTTATTTATTTATTTTTTTTTTTTTAAATTGTGATTATATTATACCGAGATCAATACTAGTGGAATCATTTTATAAGAGAGGTTTTCTGGTGTTACCAGTCTTATCAATAACAAAACCGATTATGCCAATGGTAACGCCTGCCAATCATGCCTACGGTAGTCGCAGTGATAACCGCCTTATGTAAAAGCCTTAATAAAAATGAAATAAAAAAAATGAAATAAAAAATAAATAAAGATAAACATAAATAAAATTAGAATAAAAATAGAAATAGAAATAACAAGTTTGTAAGAATATTAATGATAATCACAGTAATAATAATAATAATAATAATAATAATAATAATAATAATAATAAAAATAGTAATAATAATAATAATAATAATAATAATAATAATAGTAATACTGATAAATACCGCCATCAATTACCATCTTGCTACTTGTGAAGTCATTGGGCGAAATAAGTCGACAAGTGATGGTAGGCTTTTTAAATTCCACTACCAATGACAAGGACTAAGTACCAGTTAATAATTAAGTGTTCAAGGTAGTGATCGAGGGGTTAAGTAATTGAGATTAGTCTAAGTGATATCAGTGTTGATAGCTGTCCTAGTTATGGGTTTATGTTAGAATTGGTAGTATGGCTGAGAGGTTATTGAGGCTGTGCATTATAGGTAGAGATTTGATATTATTGGTAGTTCGGAGGGGTGGTTATATATTTATAGATTCATCATGACTTGTTGGGGTGGGATTGGGTTGTAAATTTGGGTGGGTGAGTAGGGGGTTATAGTGTGTTTTGGGGTAGTGTATAGTGGGGGTTTAATGTTATCATTCATTTTTGTAAAAAACAAAAACAAAAAACTGTTAATTTTATGTTAAAGTTAAGTAGGGTTGGTGTGGAGTTAAGGTGGGGTATGTGGGTTGCTAAGGAGGTAGAGTCTACTATGTTTACAGTTGATAGATGTCTCTTGTTTTCTATTTAAGAGTTTGTTTTTGTCCTTAAAGCGGATAATTTCCAGTTTTTCATTTAAGCATAATCTACATGGAGAGTTTATTGATTTGCAGGTGCTGGATTTTTTCAATATTTTCCACTTTATTATGGGAGTTTCTTTTTTGGTTTTTATTTTGTGGTAGTGTAGTGAAAGTCCGGTTTGGCCAGGATGGTCTGGGTTGTTGAAGGAGAGTTTATGGTTGTAGAATCTTTCCTTGAAGTTGTTGCCTGCCAGACCAATATAATAGTTAGTCTGGGATGGGTTTTCAGTTGAGGAGATAGATGCCTCATAGACCACTTGGGTTGATAGGCACATTTGATTTAGGGGGCAGTTTGATTTGTTATTACAGTTGCATGTTCTTTTAGAATTTGAGGTTACTGGGGTGTTTAGTATTTTCATGTTGTGCTTTTTTATGATTTTTTCTAAGTTGTCACCACAACAATAGCTGAGTTTTAGTGTATTCTTATTGAAAATTTTATGGAGTATGCTGTTATTGGGGAAATGAGTGTTTATTAAGTTCAGGAATTTATTCCCTATTTTAGTTTTAGTTGAGTTGTTAAATGGAGGTGTATACCAGATAATTTTCCTATTTCTATTTTTGTTCCTATTAGGGTTATTTTGTGTAGTTGGAATATACTCTATTTTGGTATTTTTGTATCCACTCTCCTTTAGTGCTTTATTATAAAAGTTCTTATGTTTATTGAAGATATCTATATTGGAGGAGTTGTTGCTAATCCTTCTACTAATTGATTCTGGGATGTGTTTACTTACAGATCTAGGGTGGTTAGATAGTGGGTTGACATAAAGGGGGTAGGAATTATCCTTAGCATAGGGCTCATAAGTATCTCTATTGAGGTTGAAGGTAATATCGAGGAAATTGACCTGTTTAACATTTGATGTTATTTCAGCCTTTAGGCCTATTCGTTTCATTTCTTTGGATATTATTTTTTTGGTTTGTTCACATTTTTGTCCGTTTGTGTTTTTCACGTACATTAGGCCATCAATCTCCCGTTAGAGTGAGCTTTAAAATTTTATGCCATTTGAATTCCTTTCGCCCGATGAATTGGTAGCTGCTCGCACCAATGAAACAAAACCTGTTTTGTCGCAATTAATGGAATAAAATCAAAAAATATATATTTTGCTCTGAATTTTCATTGAGCACCCTCATAAACCCGGTTTCAACTTCCTTCGGATTCATACCCCCTGGATATTTGTAACAAGTTAATTATACTCTGCTCCTAACCAGTTGAGCACTCTCCAAACCGCTGGATTATACCCTGCCAAATGGATAAAATTAACCTCAACACATCCCTAAAGAACATCCCTTCCATAAACAAACGGGATTACCTTACTATTCTGATCATGAAGACAGAAGAACTATTAAGAAGGATGAAATGGAAAGCCTATTTCTTCCTCAAAGGATCCACAAAAAATTCAACGGATTACTACGGATTCAAGAATAAAGGTAACGGCCCCCGGGTCGAACAACTTGATAATTTTGAAGATGACTTATATAACATGATAAAAAATATAACTTTCTATAAGAAAAAAACCCATTTCCAGAAAAAACTGGATAACATGGTTAATGAAATTAATAACTCCAAACTTGTGCTAGTAAAAGCAGACAAAACTCATAACTTTTACAAACTTACTAAAACAAAATACCAGAATTTAATTACACAAAATATCACAAAAAATTATAAAAAATCTGATCTTAACCTAATCGATAAAATCAACTCAGATAGTAAAACTATAACTGATAAACTCAAGATTAGTGATAGAGTAGGTAAACTAAAAACAAAAGAAGCATATATACTATTAAAAGACCACAAAACTAATTTCCACACTAAACCTCAAACCAGGCTTATTAATCCTACCCGACAAGAGATAGGCAAAATCAGTAAAAACATCTTAGAAAAAATAAATAAGCAAATTAAAAACACCTACAACTTAAACCAGTGGATCAATACCGCAGAAACCATAAGCTGGTTCAATAGAATTAGAAATAAAGATAAATGCTCTTTCATACAATTCGATATAGTTAATTACTACCCCTCAATAACCAAAGCACTCTTCGAAAATGTCATAGAATTCGCCACTCTCCTCTCTAATATCTCTGAAGACGAAATAAACATAATCAAAAAATGTCGAACCACAGTACTAATAAATAACAAAGAACAATGGACAAAGAAAGACCATTTCTCTTCATTCGATGTATCTATGGGCTCTCTTGACTCTGCCGAGGTAACAGACTTGGTTGGCCTGTACTTACTATACAACCTAACAAAAGATCTTGAAGTCGATTCAATCGGCCTCTACAGAGATGATGGCCTAATGTACGTGAAAAACACAAACGGACAAAAATGTGAACAAACCAAAAAAATAATATCCAAAGAAATGAAACGAATAGGCCTAAAGGCTGAAATAACATCAAATGTTAAACAGGTCAATTTCCTCGATATTACCTTCAACCTCAATAGAGATACTTATGAGCCCTATGCTAAGGATAATTCCTACCCCCTTTATGTCAACCCACTATCTAACCACCCTAGATCTGTAAGTAAACACATCCCAGAATCAATTAGTAGAAGGATTAGCAACAACTCCTCCAATATAGATATCTTCAATAAACATAAGAACTTTTATAATAAAGCACTAAAGGAGAGTGGATACAAAAATACCAAAATAGAGTATATTCCAACTACACAAAATAACCCTAATAGGAACAAAAATAGAAATAGGAAAATTATCTGGTATACACCTCCATTTAACAACTCAACTAAAACTAAAATAGGGAATAAATTCCTGAACTTAATAAACACTCATTTCCCCAATAACAGCATACTCCATAAAATTTTCAATAAGAATACACTAAAACTCAGCTATTGTTGTGGTGACAACTTAGAAAAAATCATAAAAAAGCACAACATGAAAATACTAAACACCCCAGTAACCTCAAATTCTAAAAGAACATGCAACTGTAATAACAAATCAAACTGCCCCCTAAATCAAATGTGCCTATCAACCCAAGTGGTCTATGAGGCATCTATCTCCTCAACTGAAAACCCATCCCAGACTAACTATTATATTGGTCTGGCAGGCAACAACTTCAAGGAAAGATTCTACAACCATAAACTCTCCTTCAACAACCCAGACCATCCTGGCCAAACCGGACTTTCACTACACTACCACAAAATAAAAACCAAAAAAGAAACTCCCATAATAAAGTGGAAAATATTGAAAAAATCCAGCACCTGCAAATCAATAAACTCTCCATGTAGATTATGCTTAAATGAAAAACTGGAAATTATCCGCTTTAAGGACAAAAACAAACTCTTAAATAGAAAACAAGAGACATCTATCAACTGTAAACATAGTAGACTCTACCTCCTTAGCAACCCACATACCCCACCTTAACTCCACACCAACCCTACTTAACTTTAACATAAAATTAACAGTTTTTTGTTTTTGTTTTTTACAAAAATGAATGATAACATTAAACCCCCACTATACACTACCCCAAAACACACTATAACCCCCTACTCACCCACCCAAATTTACAACCCAATCCCACCCCAACAAGTCATGATGAATCTATAAATATATAACCACCCCTCCGAACTACCAATAATATCAAATCTCTACCTATAATGCACAGCCTCAATAACCTCTCAGCCATACTACCAATTCTAACATAAACCCATAACTAGGACAGCTATCAACACTGATATCACTTAGACTAATCTCAATTACTTAACCCCTCGATCACTACCTTGAACACTTAATTATTAACTGGTACTTAGTCCTTGTCATTGGTAGTGGAATTTAAAAAGCCTACCATCACTTGTCGACTTATTTCGCCCAATGACTTCACAAGTAGCAAGATGGTAATTGATGGCGGTATTTATCAGTATTACTATTATTATTATTATTATTATTATTATTATTATTATTATTACTATTTTTATTATTATTATTATTATTATTATTATTATTATTATTATTACTGTGATTATCATTAATATTCTTACAAACTTGTTATTTCTATTTCTATTTTTATTCTAATTTTATTTATGTTTATCTTTATTTATTTTTTATTTCATTTTTTTTATTTCATTTTTATTAAGGCTTTTACATAAGGCGGTTATCACTGCGACTACCGTAGGCATGATTGGCAGGCGTTACCATTGGCATAATCGGTTTTGTTATTGATAAGACTGGTAACACCAGAAAACCTCTCTTATAAAATGATTCCACTAGTATTGATCTCGGTATAATATAATCACAATTTAAAAAAAAAAATAAAATAAATAAATAAAAAATAAAAAATAAAAGAAATAAATAAATAAATAAATAAAGGTATAAAAAAAGTAGAGGGAATAAATAAAAAAAAAAAAAAAATATAATCACAACAAAATTCACTACAAATAGTAAACAAAACATTAAAATAAAATAAATAAAATGCAAAAGTAGCAATTAATACCCTAAATTAAAATTATCAAACATTTTTATCCACATGATAATCACTTATTAGAATTAAAATAAAATGAGAATGACGGTTGTAACCATAATTCTCATTTTAAATTTAACTCACTCCGGCCGTCGCCTCATCCCCCTCCTCCCACCCCGGCCGAGATTGAGTTTGACACAACACTGACACGTGCAAAACCTCCCACGTAATAATTTGAAACACGACTTGTTGGAGTCCCCCCCCTCCCCTCTCATGTCCCATGTCGCCGTTATAGACAAAGCCCTAACTCTATCCCCCTCCCCCTCCAATGTATTTTCAATTTTCAATCTCCCGTTAGAGTGAGCTTTAAAATTTTATGCCATTTGAATTCCTTTCGCCCGATGAATTGGTAGCTGCTCGCACCAATGAAACAAAACCTGTTTTGTCGCAATTAATGGAATAAAATCAAAAAATATATATTTTGCTCTGAATTTTCATTGAGCACCCTCATAAACCCGGTTTCAACTTCCTTCGGATTCATACCCCCTGGATATTTGTAACAAGTTAATTATATATATATATATATATATATTAAGACATGTCGATCTCATGGCAGGGTAGATGCTTGAACTGATATGATGTACAAATTCTAGTACTAAAAATCGGCAATAATGTAGAGCATCACTTACAATCTCTCTTACTGTATCTAAAATGTATTATTGGGATATATATATATATATATATATATATATATATATATATATATATATATATATATATATATATTTCTATTACTATTAATATTGTTTTCATTATTATTTTAATTATTATTATTATTATTATTATTATTATTATTTATTTATTTCAGTATATTATTTTATAATTATCATTTAAATGACTTTTACTTAGTGGCATTGTTAAACTGCAAATGAGGGTACTGTTATTTCAATTTTTAAAGTTTTATTTAGATACGTTTCAAAATAATGTTTCTTGAAATTGTTCTTTTAAAAGAATATCTCTTCAATTTAACTAATCTCGGATTTATGTAGTAATTCATTTTTCACTTAAAATTCTCATATTTATGTATATTTCTCTTTTGAATTAAACAAAAATTGGTGTATGTTTTTCTATACCTGTACTTTTGAAATTCTTTGTTCCCATATTATGCCCCTTTATATGTTCGCTTTCATTATTTTGTATGCTCTTAGAAATGGGTTTCGATTATCGTATATCAACCCTCTCTCATCTTCCAGAATTGCTGTGTAAATTAGAGTGAACTATGCTCTTGTCTTTATACTATGTTTAAACATTGAACTTTGTGTCCATATTCTGTGCTGATTAAGACTTCATATCAATAAATATCCATATCGTCTCAGAAACGATCGTACACGAGACTGCTGCTTATGTTGAATTATTGTAATGTATGTAAATGAATATGTCGTAAATTTGTTTACCTATAAACTATAATATATATATATATTTATAATTTGTCGCTTATCGAAAAAGTAGAGCACTGTAATGGTAGTATTAACACAGCATGACGTCACTTGCTTTATAATGAATCGTTCCTTCCCTTAAAAGTAGAATGCTTAGACGTTAAGCCTGCCGATAAAGTGTTAAAATTTTCATCGTTTATTCGCTATTTAAAATTGGCCGTGTGGTTAAAGACGTCGGATTTGAGTTGAAAAATACTTGTGGTCCGGGGTTCGACTCGCCTGACTGGTAGTGAATAGTCATATCTCTATACTGATGAGTCCCGATTTAAAAAGGACGAAACGTACATAGATAATAAACAATAACAAATATTATATATATATATATGAGTACTTAAATTATAAATGATTAAAAGTTACTAATTTTAACACTTAATTGCAGTTGAACGGTAAATAATATATATATGAGGTAGTTAAGCTTTTTTTTTAATGCAACTTTAATTCCTATATAATTTTATTGCTAGCTACCATATCGCAGAATGGTTCTTGGGTGTAGTGTTTGGATAGTAATATTATTATTATTATTATTATTATTATTATTATTATTCTTATTATTATTATTATTATTATTATTAATAATAATGATTTTATTTGATATGCAAATTACCATATCACTAGTCTTAAGGGTAATATATTATTATTATTTTATTATTATTATTATTATTATTATTATTATTATTATTATTATTATTATTATTATTATTATTATTATTATTATTTATTAATGTATATATTAGCGAAATTTTAAGCTGAATTATTTCGACACTTTATTATTGGGGAAATGGTAGTTTGATCAGTACCATTTGAGAGCCTTGAATATTATAACTGTCCTGTTTTTAAATCTCCGAAACAGTTACATGGTAAAAAGCTGATGATTCCCGTGTTAATATTAGATGCTTACGTTAAGGTCTCCTGTTTTTTTTTTACTGTTAGATACTTAATCCCCCTTTTTATTTTATTTACTTACTATTATATTTTTATTTATTTATGAATTTTCCAACGAATGTTAAGTCTGCAAGATTTTGGATTTAGTTAGTCTCTCTGGGAATTTAAACTGCATTTTCCTTCTTTTTTATTTAAATAACTCAAAGCTTCTTTAAACTATATATATATATATATATATATATATATATATATATATATATATATATATATATCATATTTTTTGTAGTACATGAATTTAATTATGACCAAAACCAAACCATATTTATTTTTAAACAGGATGAATTTTAAAAAAATTAAAAAATTAAAGGGCTAGCTAACCGGTTTCGAACCTCGCTCAACAGAGTTAAATCGAGGTTAAGATTAAGAGGAAAAAAATTAATGTTATGAAAATTACAGTGAGGAAAATGGAGAAAAAATATAATTAAAAAGAAACTACATTAAGTCCGAGAAGATTTTTACTTTGCTTACAAAGAGAAGGTCGCAAGGACGTAACATAAATAGTTTCTAGAATCTTGAGATGAAAAGGAGAGTGTGACTTATTTAGAATGAAGTCTAGGTAAACACTAAAGTTTGAGGCATAAGAACGGCTATTTATAAGATGTTAAACGATGGATGACCCGTATGTATGATTTAGAACATCCGATGGTAAATAATTTCCATAAGAGAAAATCTGTTCGGAATTAATGTAGTTTCTATTTGATTCATTTGTTTTCCCCAAAACAATTTTGCACCAATTTTATATCCCGTTAGGAAGATTGAAATTAACATATAATGCAACTGCACTTGATGTATAGAATCTCTATTCCAATTCTGATCAAAATCCATTACATCATTTTGAGTCTAGAAAATATTTTTAATTTAAGGCTTAAGCTTAAGGAGTCTCATAGAAATTTCAATTCGGGGAATTTTGATTAATTGGGTTCTAATGAATATAGATCAAATCTAATTCAAATCCGAAATATTTCAATGTTCAAATGGGAAGTTGTGCCCATAATATTTTCCCTTTAAAAACTAAAAAGAAATTGAAATTTGAAGAATATTTATTAATTGATTTCTAATATCTTGTCAAAATTTCACAAAAATCGGAGATATCTGAATTTTCATGAAGGGATTTTACCTCGATTGCATGAAACTAAATTGAACTAAATATATCCCACATTTTGCACCCTTACGCCTAGCAGCTGTGTTTTAAAATCCATGATGATCGGTTAACTAGTTTAGGACTGAATCCTGTACATACAAAGATATAAACAGATAAACCTATCTAAATTTATAAAGATCGAGAACATATGTAACACACAGTAGATAATACGTAGTGATAACTAATTATTACCCATTCATCGTCTCTGGAGATCTCTTCTCCACCCACCATTAATGGCTGCGCTAAACACAAGCAATGCCCATCAGTACTCGTGCACTTGTTTCTGAAGTTCTAGTCTTTATTGACTCTGTGTAGGGATCAATTGAACAAATAATCTCTCACAAGCTTCTACAATGTCCATCTGTACTGTGGAATTATTATTATTTCTCACACATTAGGCGGTCTCACACTAGTTGATTTATCACTGCTAAAAACCAGTGACATTCCCTATTTGCGTGTACTCCCCACGAGGACAGAGCTAGACACAATGTCGGTCTTTAATGTGGGGAAAATCCAGTTCCTCAAAAAGGGGTCATCTGGATTTGGACAAAAAATATAAAAAAATACCTCAGTCTAGAAAGATTTCTCTTTCGCTTAATGCGGATTATGTCAATTCTTCCTTTTGGTTCCAATTTCTTCTCATCGTTCTGCCAGGTTATTCGGAACTGTTCCTCGTGCTCCTACGATTATTGGTATTATGATAGTTTCCATGTTCCATTGTCCCTCCCGCTCTCTGGCAAGTTCCATGTAACTACTTATTATCATGTTTTAGTCACTATGCGTTTTTATATTTAAGCCATTATGAGTGATTTCTCGCAGACAATAACAAGTAGTGTTCCCTGGACTCTGAATGACAACAAGTCTGACCAGATTTCCAGCACTCTCAGTCTCTTTTGATAACCGTTGCAAATCATTTTGCGTTATTGCACCAGTCGTTCACCATTGATTTATCTCTTGAAACGACCGTTTGTCTTCACTGCAATTGGAGTGACAATAAGTCTCCTCAAAGTTTCAGTATTTTCCGAACGCTTCCAGTGGAGGTCTGGTTAGTGCTCTTCCTCGTCAGTCTTTCAATCTTCTTTGACTCTTAACAACCATTTTGTGTGGTATTAGCTGAGGCTGGTGTTACCACATGCATATGTGTATGTGTGTATTTTTTATTTGGTATATTATTATTTACTCACTAGGAGTTATCACACTGGTCATCGTCAGTGATCGCCCACTGCCAACAACCTGTGGTATTCCCTGAAGTCTGAGTGACAACAAGTCTCCTCAGACTTCCAGTATGTTCCACCTCTTTTCGTTCATCACAGCTGATGACCTTGCGGTATCGCAACAGCCACCTACCACCGATTTCCCGCTGATAAGGGCCATTGGTCCCCTCTGGGGCCCGAGTGGCAACAAGCCTCCCCAAGGTCCCAGAGCTGTCCGCGCTCTTCCAGTGGGGGTCTGGTTTGCGCTTTCCCTCCTCGACCCTCTGTCCATAATTTTCGTGGTGTCAGCCTATGCTTGCGCCTCTCTCGTGCGGTTGTATTTTTATTATTATTATTATTATTATTATTATTATTATTATTATTATTATTATTATTATTATTATTATTAGTGTTTAGCCACTAGAAGTTCTCACACAAATAATTATGAGTGATCATTCACTGGTAAAACTAGGTAGTGTTCCCTGGAGGTCGAGTGACAACAAGTATCCTTAAATTTTTACTTCTCTCTGCTTCTTTCCATAACTATTATAACTCTCATAGTGTTCTCGCACCAGCTGATGGCTTTCTCAGAAATTTGAGTGACACTAAACCTACTCATGATTTCACTACTCTCCCTACCCTTCTAGTGTAAGTCTGGGTGGTGCTATCCCTCCTCGGTATTTACATCCTCTCAAAACATCAACTGCCACTTTTTGTAGTACCGACCGACATTGGTGTCACTATCTTTCAAAAAAAAATTTTTAGGAGGGAGGTGGCTGTTTCAGATTATTATTATTTATTTACTCTCTAGGAGTCCGCACATAGGTCATTATCAATGATCGCTCACTAACAAGAACTGGTGGAGCTCTCTGGAACTTGAGTGTCAATAAATTTCCAGTACTCTCCGCTTCTTTCGATACCAGTTGCAAATTACTTTGTGTTTTCTTGCAACAGTCGTTTACCATTGATTTTTCGCTGACTACGGGTGTTGGTTTTCTCTGGATGGAATTTTAGTGACACAGCCTCCGCAGGATATTAGTACTCTCTGTGTTCTTCTAGCGGAGGTCTGGATGGTGCTCTCCCTCCTCAGTCTTTTCATCCTCCCAGACCCTTTACGGCTATTTTCTGTGGTAGCAGCCGATGCTGGTGCTACCGCGCTTTTTTATTGTAGGGCGGGGGTATTGGATTGTTATTATTTATTTATTCACTCATTCATTAATTCGTTCATTCACTTCTCTGTGTTATATAGTGTGTGTGTTTTTTATTCACAGCTTGCCTTCGTGCGCCAAGACGGCAGAATATCACGAACGAATTATGTAAAAATAGCAATTTCATCCTTTTCGCTTGTCTTAATTTCAAAATAACTAAGACCCAATAATTACAAGAAAGAAAATAATCAACACTTAGATAAAAAACAACAAAATAAAAAAACTGCTGGCTTTTATCATTCATTTCTATATTTCTATTTCAAGAATATTTACTTCCTATTTGTTTTTTGTTTTTTTTTTGTTGTGAAGCAAACACTAAACGATTTGTGTAAAATCCTTTTCAGTAAAACAGACGGACGAAGATCCAAGTCTTTTTTTTTGCCATTGTGTACAATACACACTCGAACAAGTACACGCGGTCGTGAAGGAACAGAATTGAATAAAACAAGTGCGAATATTCTTAAGATACGTCCAATAATTCTGCGCGATTAGCGATAAAAATCCTATTTCAAACTTTATTTCATGACAGACTACCAAAAATCCTATTTCAAACTTATTTGGGCCACAGAAAATGTTTTTATAAACTTAATTTCGCGACATACTGACAAAAATGTAATTTCAAACTTAAGTGTGACAGACCGACGAACGACATAAGTGTCTTACATAGAAATGCATGAACACCAACTTCTTAACGTTGTAACATGTTACTGCAAGAGTGTTTCTCTACCGACTACAACATTGTCGTTTTCAACTCCAATGTAAACAAATCTCTTCCATGTCGACCTGTGAAAAATCATGTTTCTCAATCCCTTCATAGTATTGTTTAATCATCCAATTAAAAATCTCACTAACTCTTATCCTCGAGGGATTTTGGCCTTGGTGAGTGGTAACCCATTAGTCTAAAAAATGCTATTAAAACCATAACCGTGACAGACCGACCGACCAAATGACGGCAGAGTATATTACATATATACGTAGACGCATCTAAAAAGGCCATTTTAAACTGAAACGTGACAGACGGACAGATCCTCTTATAAAGATGCGTGGACGCCCGCAACAATGCTTTGTTAAACTTAAGCGTGACCGACCTATCGAGCGACCGGCACAGCTTGTTATAGAGCTGCATGGACGCAACTAAAAATAAATGGAGAAATCGAGAAGAATGAATTTTCTATTGTCACTTTCACTTTTACTATTGGCAGATACACAATGCGTACTTAAGAATGCACGATCTTGCGTTATGCGCAGTGCTCGTGCGCGCACACACACGCACACACACGCACACACAAACGACATACACACATCTTACATATATATATATATATATATATATATATATATATATATACAGATGTAAGATACGCATGTGCAGATCAACGTGGTCGACTGAAAAACATTAGTCGACAGGAACCGATTTAGCAGTCATGGATATGAATAAAAAATACTAATGAATAATGGTAAGAAATATATTGCATCAGTCAGAAATAAACTGCTAAAATAATAGATATGCAGCAGCAACAGCAGCAACAACAACAACAATAACAATAAGAAAAACAACAGCAACAACAGCAACAACTACAGTAATAATAATAATAATAATAATAATAATAATAATAATAATAATAATAATAATAATAATAATTATAATTATAATAAAATCACACGAGCCCAAAGGAACCAAAACTGAAAGAAATTCCATAAACTAAAACCAGCTCATTCCCGCCTCCAAAAAAAAACATGTTGCAAATAGTCGTGAAATGTCAAGGAAGATGGAAAGAGTGAAGAAAGACAGAGAGAGAGAGAGAGAGAGAGAGAGAGAGAGAGAGAGAGAGAGAGAGAGAAAGCACCAACTAGACCTCCACTGGAAGGGAGCAGATTCCAGAGAGGACTAATGGTCGTTGCCAGCGAGAAATAAATGGTAACCGGTTGTTGCGATAACGTAAAATGATTTGCAATGGTTATCGAAAGAGGTGGCGAGTGATGCAAATCTGAGGAGACTTGTTATCCTTCAGACTCCAGGGAACACCAGCAATTATTGATAATGACTTGTGAAAAAACTTCTAGTGAATAAATAACAATACTTTGGGCAAATATAAAAGAAAAATACATTAATCTGACCCCAACCCACTTAGATGAAGAAGAGAAAACTCAAAACAATCTAATCTAGAACTGCCGAATCGAGAGGTGATTAGGGCACTTGGTGAATGCGAACCTATAAATACCTAGGCATCCTGGAATCAGACACCATTAAGTTAATAGAAATGGACGAGAATGTTAAAAATAATATCTGAAAAAACAACAACAAAAACAACAACAAGTAAGCTCCTGGAAACAAAATTATATAGAACAAACCTAATTAAAGAAATAAATACTTGGGACAGTATCTTTAGAATGATACTCCTGACCCTTCAAAGACTGGACAAAAATAGAACTCAGAATCAAATAATGACGATCCAAAATTCGCTGAACCTGAAGTATGATAATGACCAACACTATGTAAAAAAAGGAAAGCATGTGGAAGGGGACTGATAGGTATTGAAGTTTCCGTGAATGATGAAAATAAAAGACAAGAAAAATACATCAGACAAAATACAGAGAGGCTGATTACCGCCACGAAAAGCACCGCCAAGATAAACAATACAGAGAGCAGCAACATGGGAAACAAAATGACGAAAAATCAGAAGAGAAGCAGCTACATTGACGATTTATGAGACAGATATAAAGATATAGCATACAAAATCACATGAATGTGACTATGGAAAGGACTCTTTAAGAGAGAAACCGAATTTCTATTGTGAGCCATGCAAAAAACACAATCGGAATGAACTACATAAAATCCAAGGTAGACAAGATCCAGGAAAACAGCAAATGTAGTGTCTATGGATAAAGAGACTAAACAGTAAACATGTACCAAACTAGAATACAAAAATAGACAAAACTGTGTGAGGAAGGCAGTCCACTGAGAACTATGCAAACCTCTTCACTTTGAATATGCAGACAAATGTAACAGACACAAACCAGAACCAGTAGAGGAAAATTAAAATCATAGAATCCTCTTGGAAATAGAAGTACAAACAGACAAACTCATCTCAGCAAAGAGACCAGACATGATTATAATCAACAAGAAAGAAAAACCTGCAAAATCTTAAATTTCGCCGTCCCAGCAAATCAGAGGGTGAAAATCAAAGAACAGGGAAAACTAAGCAAATACAGGGAACTTGCTAGAGAGCTGAAAAGAATGTGCAACGTAAAGAAAGTTACTGTAATACCAATGATTGTAAGAGCACTAGGAACATTTACTTAAAACCTGGAAAAACGACGAGGAGAAATTGGAATCAAAGGGAATATTGAGACTATAGAACGCACAGGACTGATGGAAACAACTGAAATTTTAAAGAAAAATCCTCGAGTGCAGAATCGAAGCCACATACCCAGGCCACATCAACCAACCAAGTTGAAACAGAAATTGAACTAAAAATATAGAAAGAACAAGAAACTGAAACTATCAGAAATCCAATAATCTACTCCCCTCCCCCAAATAAAATGATGGCACTAGCTTCAGTTCGTATAAAAAATGATAGTGGAAGGTGAAGACCGAGAAGTGAAGGAACCATCCAGACCTCTACTGGAAAGGTGAAAAGAATGCTAGAATGTTTTATCCATCTAAATTCCAGAGAAAACCAACAGTCGTTATTAGTGAGAAATCAATGATAAACGATTGTTGCGATAATGCAAAATGGTGTGCAACGGTTATCGAAAGAGTGATGGAAATTTGGGGTTACTTGTTACCACTTCTTATTGCCAGTGAGCAATAATTGATAATGTCTCATGTAAAAACTTTGAGTGAGTAAAACAAAA
The DNA here is from genome assembly GCA_963556195.1 of Sepiola atlantica. NCBI lineage: Eukaryota > Metazoa > Mollusca > Cephalopoda > Sepiida > Sepiolidae > Sepiola > Sepiola atlantica. The sequence continues at coordinate 37,929,091 of OY744526.1, forward strand.
AATAAAAACCAAACAACAAAAACAACAACAATAAACTACGAATGCCAACCAGTCAAACGGAAGTTACAACAGGAAGAAAACAAAACCGCAGGAGGAACACCATCGCACGAACCAAGGAACAGAAACGGCAAGAACCATCATAAGTTGCACCCCCCCACCCACACACACACGCACTTAAAATGGCACCGGCCTCAGCTGACACCACACAAAATAGTCGTAGAGGGTTAAGGAGGATGGGAAGACCAAAGAGGGAAAGCACTAACCAGACATCCACTTGAAGAGTGTGGAGAGTGCTTGGATGTTGGGGAGGTTTATTGCCACCCTAAATCCCAGGGATGACCAATGGTCGTTACCAGAGAGAAATCAATGGTAGGCGGCTGTTGCGATACCGCAAGGTTAATTGCGGAGGTGATGAAAAAGAGGTGGAGAGTACTGGAACTCTGGGGAGATTTGTTGTCACTCAGACTACAGGGAACACTGCTGGTTGTTGTCGGTGAGCAATCACTGACGATAACTTGTGTAAGAACTCCTAGTGAGTACAAATTATAATAATAATAATTTTCTAAAAAAATAATAGTTATTTTGAACTAGAATTAGAATTAGCTAGATACTGGGACAAGAAAACAAAGGTGATACCACTTGTAATTCCCAGGACCAATTCCCAGGAAACTTAAGAATTACTTGAAGGAAATTGGAATACCTTACATAATTAGAATTACTCTGAATACAAATATTTTGCAAAAAGTGCTCTCTGTCTGAGATTGCAATGAGTGTACACGAACAACATTAGTCGATTAATAATAATAATAACGGACGGCAATGATAAAAACAGTGAAAATCTTAAGGAAAATCCTTGAATGTGGAAACCAACGCACATAAACTATGAAGGTTAATTAGCCACACATAAAGAACATAATACTATCGCAAGGGAACTGAAACTGCCGTAATTTCCATAAACTACCCCCCATACAAACACAAATAAACATGCATATGATTGCAGCAACCGCGGCAGATACGACACACAATGGCAATCAAGGGTCAAGTAGGAGCACCTAGCAGACCTCCACTGGAAGGGTGTGGAGAGCACTAGGACCATAAGGAGGTTCATCGCTTCAAAACCGAGAGACAATCGAAGGTTGTTGCAAATGAAAAATCAGAGGTAAACAATGTGTTGTGATAACGCAAAAAAAAATTTGCAATGGTTATCGAAAGAGGCGAAGAGTGCTTTAAATCTGTGGAGAGTTGTTGTTACTCAGATTCCAGGGGGCACTATTTTTTATTATCCCTGATCAATCACTGGCAATGACTTGTGTGAAAATCCCAAGTGAGTAAATAATAATAATAATAATAATAATAATAATAATAATAATAATAATAATAATAATAATAATAATAATAATGATAGCAATTGGAACATGGAGATTAGAACTAACAGCTGGAGGACAACACCTGACTGAGATAAGAATACAGAGACACATCTTCCAAGGAGATTCTCTATCACCACTACTGTTTATCATAGCCATGATGCCACTCAACTACATACTTAGGAAAAGTGATGCTGGATACAAGTTTATAGATACAGAACAAAGAATAAAACATCATGTACATGGACGATCTAAAGCTATTTGTAAAACGAAACTGGAAAAGCTGATGAGCATGACCAGAATATTCATCCAGGACATTAAAATGGAATTCAGAATAGAAAAGTGTGCACTGCTAGAAATAAAAAGGAGAAAACTGGAAATATCAGTGGGCATAAGACTGCCCAACAAAGAGGAGATGAGGGCACTCAATGAACATGATACCTACACATATTTATGAGTTCTGGAAGCAGATACCATCAAATCTACAGAAATGAAAGCGAAGACTGGAAAAGAATACCTGATCAGAACAAGGAAACTTTTAGAAACAAAACTCTATAGTAGAAACCTTGTTAAAGAAATCAACACCTGGGTAGTATCACTAACAAGATACTCTGGATCATTCAGAGGCTGGACAAAAGAAGAGCTTAGGTATCTTGACCAGACGACGAGGAAACTAATGACCATGCACAATGCATTATACCCGAAAAATTATACTGACCGACTCTATGTGAAAAAGAGTGAAAGGGGAAGAGGACTGGTAAGTATAAAAGACTGTGTGGAAGACACAAATAATTACCTGGAAAGATACATAACTCAGAACACAGAAAGACTGATCACCACAGCAAGAAGACCGTAAAAATGAACAATACAGTAGACAGCGAAACCAAAAACAAAAAGACAAGAAAAAAAAAGTGACAAGAAAAGAGAATAACGAAAACACCTGGCCTTGGCTAAGAAAAGGACACTTGAACAGAGAAACTGAATAACGACTGACAGCTGCACATAATAATGCGATTAGAACAGACTACATTAAAGCTAAAATAGATAAAACCCAGGAAAACAGCAAATGTAGACTCTGCAGACAAAGAGATAAAACAGTAAGTCACATTATAAGTAAATACGGCAAATGAAGACCACAAAATCCTTTGGGACATGGAAGTACAAGCAGATAAACTCACTCAAGCAAGGAAACTGAACATCATAATAGTTAACAAGAAAGAAAAAAAAAAGCCAAATTGTAGATTTTGCTGTCCCAGCAGGTCACTATGTGAAGATTAAAGAGACGGAAAAACGAAGTAAATACATAGAGCTGGCCAGAGAACTGAGAGGAATATAGAACATGAAGAAACAATTGTAGGAGCACAACGAACACTCCGAATAACCTGGGAAAAAGACGAGGAGAAATTGGAATCAAATGATGAAAACAGCCAATGATGAAAACAGTTGAAATCTCAAGGAAAATCCTTGAATGTGGAAACCAACCCACATAAACTACAAACACTAACTAGCCATATGGAAACTACAACAAAAGTAAAATAAACAGATAGAAGGAACACCACATGAACTTTAAGGAACCTAGATTGCAAGAAATCTTATAAACTGTGAACCCCCCCCCCCTCCTCTGAACAAAAACATCAGCCTCGGCTGATACCACACAAAATAGTTGAAGGGTCAAGGAGGATAGAAAGACCGAGGAGGGAGAGCACTAACCAGACCTCCACTGGCAGAGTGTGGAAAATACTGGGAACTTGGGGAGGCTTATGCCAACCAAATCTCAGTGAAGAGCAATGTTCGATACCAGGGAGAAATCAATAGTAAGCGACTGTTGCGATAATGCAAAGTCATTTGCAAAGGTTATCGAAAGAGGTGGAGAGTACTGGAAATCTGAGGAAACTTGTTGTCCCCCAGACTCCATGGAACACCACCGGTTATTATAAGTGAGTTATCTCTGATGATGACCTGTGTGAGAACTCCTAGTGAGTAACAATAATAATAATAATAAATAGTCATTTTCAGCGAGAAATCAATGGTAAGCGGCAATTTCGAAAATGTAAAATAGTTTGCAATGGTTATTGAAAGACGTGGAGAGTACTGGAAATATGTGGAGATTTGTTGTAACTCAGACCTCAGGGAATACCACAGGTTATTATCAGTGATGATGACCTGTGTGAGAACTCGTAGTGTGTGAATAAATAATAATAATAATAATAATAATAATAATAATAATAATAATAATAATAATAATAATAATAATAATAATAATCTATATACTATTAAAAGGTTATCATGTTTTATGGAGTTTGTTCGTATGCAAATAGAAACGTGATTGGTTGACAAAAAAGGAATAGGCAGCATACACGTTACTAAGGCAGTAGTTTTTACAATGTCGATACTCGAGTTCGAATCTCACTTAAGTTTAAAGGATTTCTTATCTGTATACGTGTTGTAAAAATTTAAAGAAATATAATAATAATAATAAATAGAAATAATAACATAAAAAATATTGTATAAATATTTTTCTAAAAACTAAGAAACTTTTTTTATAATCAGCAAAATAAAGTAGACATTAAAGGTATTCGGAATTAGTTATAAACAACTACTACTACTACTACTACTACTACTACTACTACTATAATAATAATAAAAGCAGTCTCAAAAACTGGAATAAAGACTAGGAGAAATTGGAATCAGAAGGAAGACTGAGACTATAAAATGGACGGCAATGATGAAAACAGTTGAAATCCTAAGAAAACATTGTCGAATGCAGAAACCAACCCACATGAACTGCAAACGCTAACCAATCACATAGAAGTTGCAATTGAAAAGAAAATAAAAACATAAAACGAACACAACATGAACCCAAGAGAACTGAAACTGCAAGAAATTTCATAAACTGCCACCTCCTAAAAAACAACAACAACAATGTGATGACACCAACCTCAGCCGATACCACATAAATAAGTCATGAAGGGTTAAGGAGGATGGATAGATCGAGGAGGGACAGCACGGACCAGACCTCCATTGGAAGGGTGCAGAGAATATTGGGACCTTGGGGAGGCTTATTGCTACCCAAATCCCAGAGAAGACTTGCCAGCGAGAAATCAATGCTAATCAGCTGTTGCGATAACGCAAAATCATTTGCAATGATTATTGAAAGAGGTGGAGAGTACTGGGAAGACCAGTTGTCACTCAGACTCCAGAGAGCATCATGGTTATTACCAGTAAAGAATCACTGATGATGACCTGTGTGACAACTCCTAGCGAGTACTGAATAATATTAATAATAATAATAATAATAATAATAATAATAATAATAATGATAATAATAATAATAATAATGATAATAATGATAATAATAATAATAATAATAATGATAATAATAATAATGATAATAATAATGATAATAATAATAATAATAATAATAATAATAATAATAATAATAATAATAATAATAATAATATGATTGAAATTATACAAAGGGTCACTGACGAACACAATTGAAATATTTAGGAAAATCTTCAAGTGCGGAAGCCAACCCCCATAGTAAACAGAGAAATTGAAATAGACTAGCACTATATAAGCACAACTAGAAACATAAAAAG
>OY744526.1:37944056-37961556 GCA_963556195.1 Sepiola atlantica
TTACTCTAGCTAACTAACCTATCAGGCTATGATTTTCCAATCAAAAGTGATAGTGACCAATACAAATAATAGCCCGAGAAGAAGTAATAATACCAACGAATCTGATTGGTTAGTTAGTTAGAGTAAACACTACTTAAATATAAAAGCAATCGCAAACAATACATGAACGTATTTAATCTGATGATTTCCTGCGGGAATGAAACATGAACATTTCTGTGTAGCTTACTTGCCATAGTTTTTTATACTATATATATAAATAAAATCCTCTCATCCTTACTGTAACCGGCCTCGAATTGCACCTAACAACATCTTTCAATCTCTAGAGGCCATCATATAAATATTTAATCACCAGTAGAACCTACCTTCCTCTTAGATTATTCTTGAAATCTCTACAATATTTTCAACTCAAATCCTTAAAAAATTATTTACTAATGTCTATAAAAGTTTTAAGATGACCTCAAATCTTCAACCTACACCCTAACCAACTTTTTTCAACCACATATTATTCTGTTGGATTATTTCTTCCTGGGTTTACAATATGTTGACCGTATCTGTCGCAGTCTTCACGAACTTTTAACGCTTAATTTTTTGTCTTTCCATTCTTAACTTTTTCCTCACTGGGCATTTTGTCACTGGACATTTTTCTAACTGGACATACTCTGCACTTTGACAACTCTCGCACATACTCATATCCACTTTGTATTATCGTCTAAAAATTGTTAAGTTATGATTTTTCGCTATTTCCCTGCCAACTTATCTATCAATGTAATTCCTCTGATGATAAGATTCCATTCTTTGAAAAGCCTGGCTTAAGGAAAGAAAAATTAACATGCTTTTATTGAATACACCTTGCTTTGAACAACTGAAGATGGAATTGATTTGTCATTCTTACATTTTTTATTTCTCTTCTTCATTTCTCTCTCTCTCTCTCTCTCTCTCTCTCTCTCTCTCTCTCTCTCTCTCTCTCTCTATATATATATATATATATATATATATATATATATAAACCATGAATAGGCTGTTTCGTTTATCTAGTGTGGCTAGACAAGTAAATACTTTAAGCTGAGATAAAACCCGACTGTTTTGAAAATCGGACGCTTACATCGTTACGCTATCAACTCAAGCTTACTACAGTAAGTGAAATCTCGAGGCTTATATTGAGCATTGTTTCTGTAGCCAAGAAATATCTATTCTTCTCAAGAGAGCTATGCATTATCGCTCATGTATATGCATATATATATATATATATATATATATATATATATATATATATATATATATATATATATATATATGTGTATATATATGTGGGTGTATCACAGAAGATCAAACAACATCGGTACCGTCGGTTTCAACTGATAACCAAGGAGACCTAAAATGGGCTACTTTATCGAACTCTCTTTAGCCTATGTTTATGTTATTGGAGACATACATAAACAGAGGCTGAAGAGAGTCCGGTATATAGGCCTATTTTAGATCTCCTTTGTTATGATTTGAAACTGACGGTACCGATGTTGTTCTGATCTTCTGTAATTAATATTTAAATAAATATTACGCTCTTATTTTTTATTTTTCTTAATAATCGAACACTCTGCTGGGGTTCTCTCCCACTAACCTTACACACACACACACACACACACACACGCATATATATATATATATATATATATATATATATATATATATATATATATATATATATATATATAATGAAACTGCATGAAAACAAGACTTGGCGTTTTTTCAAAATCCCCTCATCTAATACAAACGAAGCAATGAAGAATTGTTTGAAGTCACACATAATTGAGATCTGAGCAAAAAGCATCGACTAAATGGACGATTACACTTTTTATGCACATAGACTGACTTCTTATTCCTTTGGTTCGTTATTGATTCGAATTCCACACGCGGCGTCTTCTCCCCATTTATTCGACTCCTCACGAGGGCAAAGTTAGACATAAGGTCGGCATATTTTAAAGCGAGGAATACACAGCTCCACAAAACGGGCACTCTGGATAGTACAAAAATAAATGGATTTATTCACTCTAAAAGGAGTTCTCCTCCTATGATCGTGCACAAAACAGATAATACACTTTGATCCTAGCCCGAAGATCGGGCAGAACCCTGTCTTATTATAAATATTTATTATAAATAAATAAAAAAAACTGATGTCAAGCAGTGTATGCTTAGGTTAAATAGCTTCAGTAAAACAGAAAATAGTAATGTTCCCTCGTATAAATACTGGAAAATATATCGCAAAAAAACAGCAATGATTTTCGGTTCCTTGAATAAGTAATATATGCCAGAGAAACAACAAATATGATACAATTCGTCGTATATCCTTCTTAAAAGATACATATTTCGTGTTTTGTGTCTTTACGCCGTGTGTTGTTGTTTCGTCAGGAAATTCGGTTCTGGCGTTTTTGACGTTTGCGAAAAGTCACCGAATGTAAGAGTTCAGTTATTCCCCTCTTATCTTTTTAAAAAAAAAAAGAAGTTCAAATAAAGAAATCATTTTATATACAAATATCAAAATATCTTTCTATCTTTGCGCACTTGTTTTACACTTTCTCTCTTTTTTCTTTTATCATCGTGTTTCTTTTCTTTACCCCCCCCCCTTTTCAGTTAATTACTTTTTAGAAATATTCTTCCTCTTACTCTCTATCTTTCTTTCTCTCTTTTTTCTTACATCATAAATTTGGTAAATCTTTCGCAATTTTAGTCTCTCCATCCATTGATTACCCACCAGTCTTTTTCGATTCTTAATTTCAGGTCTCTCTCTCTCTCTCTATATATATATATATATATACATATATATATATATATATATATATATATATATATATATATATATATATATATATATATATATATATATATATGTATATATATATATATTACTATTTCATATATCCACATAAAATTTTATAAGGAGATATAATTTTTTATGTATCAATTTTCAGTATTTACTTCAACAGTGCTCGATACGTAAGTAGAGCAAGGTAGTAAGTTATAAAAATATATTTATGGCATAAATATAGTTTCATAACTTACTATATATATATATATATATATATATATATATATATATATATATATATATATATATATATATACATATTCCCCCCCTCTCTCTCTCTCTTAAGATAACATTTTCTTTCTTTTTTATTTATTTCTCTCTCTCTCTCCATCACTCTAACACTTTGTTTATTTTCCCTTTCCTTCTCTTAAGATCCACTTTCTCGCCTCCATTTTCACCCTTTCTCTATCTAACAGTTGCGTTCGTTCTTTGCCCTCTCTTTCTCTCAAGATTCATCTTTTCTTTATTTTTATTCCCCCCTCTCTCTCTTTCTTTCTTTATCTCTTTCTTTCTTTTTCTTTTTCTTATGATTCATTACCCCATCTCTAAACATCTCTTTTTGTGTTCCTCTCTGTCTCTCCCCCTTCCTTCTCTTTTGTTCTTACGATTCACTTTTTTCATAATATTTTTATTCCTTTCTCTTACTCTATCTTATTCTTTCTCTCTGTCTCTTTCCCCTTTCTTTTTCTTACCCCTCGCCCCATTCCCCCCCTTCCCCCCTCTCTCTCTCTCTTAACATTCACTTTAAAACAAAAACAAACAAAAAGCAATACAAACAAAATATCCAAATGGGTATATGGTTCTTACCGAAGGTGTAGGCCGTCCCCAGGGATAGATGAATGAGTATCCCTCCAAAAATGACCAGGCCAGTCCTGACTTTTCGATTATTCGGACTGAAGAGGCGGTAGAGTAGACTCGGCATGACTGACTCTACCGACAGACACACCAAGACACAAGTAATATAAAGGGACACAACCACCACCACCACACGCGTCGCCACCGACTACCCCGACAATAACAGCAGCAGCAGCAGGTGCTTCTGGTGGACGCGCGTATATCCGCGTGTGTGTGCGCGCGTGCGTCTCTCTTCTCACGCACGCTCTCTTTCGCTCTCTCTTTCTCTGTCTCTTTCCCTCGCTCTCGTACCACAGTATACCACTGTTCACGATACCAAACTCAACTACCACAATATTACTATCTCTGCGATTGGAGACCAATTCTCTCAAACCTGAAATATTAAGAACTTTGCCACTATGACTACTAATATTACAATAACTAACACTACAACTAATACTCCCAACACAACTACAAGTGGCGTAATACCACTACTACTATTACGGTTGCGAATAACATTTTAACGAATATTACTACCACTACTACTATTACTAACATTAATGTTGTTCGCACGCTGAATGCAAGTACAAGTGAATTCGCTGAAATATTCTTCTTTCGTGTTCATTTCTTCTTTCCTTCTTACTGTCTACTTTCGCTTTCACTTGTTCATTCATCGCATCAAAATCTTTATTTTCCATGTGTGGTCTCTAACATGGGTATAAGTACTATTATATATATATATATATATATATATATATATATATATATATATATATATACATGCAATTATGTGTTGTTCAGCCATCCGCACCGGCGGTTTCCGGGGCAATAACTGTTTATATATTACCATTTCATGGGCGGCTGGTTTAGAGTCGGAGTTGTCGCCGATAATTGTGGTAGTATCTACACAATTATTTCCTCGAAACTGTCGGTACGGATAGCTAATCAGCACATAATTGTGTGATATGACACACACATAAACACATAAAATAAATATATATATACGTGGTTGAGCACTCTGTAAGCATTTCTTCATCCGCATTATAATTTATATATATATATATATATATATATATATATATATAGAGAGAGAGAGAGAGAGAGAGAGAGAGAGAGAGACAAAGATAAATAGAGAGAGAGAGAGAGAAAGAGAGAGAGAGAGAGAGAGAGAGAGAGAGAGAGAGAGAGAGAGAAGTATGACCCTTGTATCACCCATTGAGCTTTCGTTAAATTGTTTGAATCAGGAAACAATGAGTTTGCAAAGCCAACTAAATTTACAAAAATAAGATAAAATCGAAAATTAGTCTAATTTGTTTTTTTCTTTCTCTCTCTGTCTCTCTCTTTATTTCTCCAATCTCTCTCTTTCTCAGTCTTTTTCTCACCAGCTATGGGTTAAATAGTGCTAATACTTGTAATGCTATTACTTATTGTTTATAATAGACTATTCAGATTTTCTATTTTATAGTTAGTTTTATTACTTTTGTCTGTTAATAAACAGAGATAGATAGATAGATAGATAGATAGATAGATAGTGTGTGTGTGTGTGTGAGAGAGAGAGAGAGAGAGAGAGAGAGCGAGAGAGAGAGAGAAGGAAATGGTTTAAAATAAGAGCGGGGGAGAAAGTCAAAGTAATAGACAGAAAGTTAGTAAGAGATAGACGAGTTATTTATTTTCCTCCCACAGCGGTAAGATGTGACACAAGGTCGTAAAGTGGGATTTGAAAAGACAGCGTCCGAGAATTTGAGCACTCTGGCCTATAAAAAAATGCCTGGGCGGCCCCGTCGGCATTCCCCGGTAAGGGCGCCTCAGGCGATTAGCAATAAACTAACCCCTCCTCAAAGGGTGAGAAGGCAAAGCCTGGGAGGGTGCACCTCCTAGAACGTCACATGACAAACACAGACCGGAATATAGGGTGTAGTATCCATAGGAACAGATACTATACTTTGATCTTGGCCAAAAAGCCGAGAATAATTAAAATAGATATTTTTTAAACATACTTCAATTTGAACAACAAGAAATATTTTAGCATGTATTTTCTGTAATTAAAATATATAGGTAAAAAGCTTCAGAAATACAAAAGTTGATTACAATAATAATAGATAACAATATACTTATGCCAAGTGAGATACACAAAAAGGTCCGTGTTTCATTTTTTGAATGAATTTTTTAGGCTAAATTCAGTTAACATGACGAATTCGTTCGAGAATGAAACACAAGCTCAACTGCCATACGTGTATATGTATACAATTCTGCCTGAGAAGGCATCGAGCATTGTATAGTCGATACCGAAAACCGATATTAACACACTCATATATATATATATATATATATATATATATATATATATATATATATATATATATATATATATAAAGTAATCCAACAAAAGATAAAGCGTCAATTAATATCTTATAATTAATGAAACATCCGGATAAAAACTGAAGCTCAATATACAGGATAGAGCATTAATATTATAATATGAAATGAAATAATAAAATAAGGTGTCAATCAAATTTTATTATAATTCAAAGTTTAAGCAAAGTATCTTAACGTTCTTAGCTCATGAGTTTTCAAAGATAATTCTTCTCCTCAGAGAACCATTACCGCAATGGTATTACTACCGGTAATAAAATTACACTTTGAAAATATATAAAAATATATACAAAAATACATAAAAATATATAACATTAAATATATCAACCCAAAAACATACTTTTTGTTGAATCTATACAATCAATCCAAGTCATACAATTTAAAAAACATAATCAGGAAAGATATCCAGAAGGTTGACTGAAGATTGATCCAGGTAAAGTTGTCCAATCGTGAGATACGTCAGCAATCGATGAAGTGAAAAGTATCCAATGTTTAAGTTGATTATTACAGCGATAAATAAATCAAATCAAATAATATAAAAAGTTCAATAAACTCACTCTAAATTCTAAAAACTCGATCTGCATAGCACAAATCAAAACAAAGTTCACTGGTTAAATGGAGAATCCGTTAAATCCTAATTGAACAAAATTTAAATTGAATTGAGTCAACAACCTCCGTCATCATTTCCTCCGGGCCGAATAAAAATAATCAAATTTTGAAAGTATTCGCTCTCCCGCAAACCAAATCAAACAGGACCCTTTTTCGCTGAATGGAAGGCGAAACTTAAAATGCTAAATGTCTACCTCTCGTAAATAAGGCCCTAGGTATGGCTAAAACACGGAAATTACTCCAACAGAACAAGAAAGTCCATCATCCAGTGCGATAATAAATATTGGACCAGAAATAATACGATGGGCCATTTCAACACTCTGAGAAGTTCAACAGACTCTTCCAAGGTGACGGACTTAGTCGGTCTATTTTGCTGAATCAAATATACAGGGTGTACCCTTCACTTGATAAAGACATTTATAGAAATGATGCGTTGTTCACCATAAATACCTCAAATAGGTTCAAACAAAACAAGAAAGGACTGCATGGACTATTCAAGAAGATGGTAATTAAATTAATAATATACACCCACCTAAACGTAGTAAACTTCTTAGACTTAATATCAAACTTTAAAAGCTTGTACTATGTTCATAAAAACTCTAACGAATATAATTAACTCCCTAAATATGATATCTAGGATATCATGTAACAAACACATATTCAACTAAAAGGCACATGATTACACCTCTACAGTGTGAGTTTATAACCATAATAACTTGGCACATAACACATTATCGCCTTTGAAATAACGTTCTCAAACAAAGGTGTAATTAAAATAAACGGTGACTTTTAGCGATCACTAAATTATTACTTAAGAATCCCTCTAATATATAAAATACACTTCATAATTGTTTTCTTTCCGTAAAAATAACTTAAAAGGTTGAATGACTGAAACAAATAGTCTGCTGTAATCTTTACAAAGCTTTGGGGTATTGCCTAAAATAATAATTATATATATATATATAAATGCTCTTTTTCTTTTTGTCTGTTTAATAGTAATAGGTTACATACAACTGATTAGGTATTATATTGATTTTAGTACAGCTCTTATTTGACAAAAAAAAGACAAATTTGGAACTAAAATTTTCTTTTATTGACTATGTGATCTTTTAAAAAGATTTCAGATGAATCTTTTACGTGATATTATTTACTTTGGAAACAATCTTAATTTGCTGAGGATGAGAAATCATTTTGTAAAATAAATTTTACAAAAAATGTAATCTGATACTAAATAAAGTTGGACTTATCTGAAACGTGCGTACATATTTTTGAATTTTTAATTTAGAATATTTTAAATTCCATAGAGTATATTTTAAATATATTAAATATTATTCTATGAATGAAAAATCTAATTTATATAAACTATGAATTATTGAGCAATTATTAACTGCAATATTGACACCACTCATAGGTATGAAATTATAGCTATATATTTTTGAAAAATATTCATAGGTGACTCGACCACGTTAGAATATAAAGAAAGATTTTCATTTATCATCTCGAATAAAGACTAATATATATATATATATATATATATATATATATATATATATATATATATATATATATATATATATATATGAAAAAGGAAAAAAAGGATGTTTTTATGTATTCATCAACGTTTCGTCTTTATTTGTAAGACTTCTTCAGGATGAAAATTTTAAGAACAATGTCATGCAAGTACGTGAAAATATTGGGTTGACATGATGGGTTGATGGGAAGAAGTAGGACCGAGGTTCGGGCTTGATGAGGTAAGTCGCATGGAATGAAATACATGTGGATAGTTCTGAGTGAAAAAAGTGGAGGGGTGGGGGTCAGCAGGGATAATGTGGATGAATGTAAGTGAAAAAGTTGAGGGGTCGGGGTGACAACTTTCTCATATATATATATGTCTATAAAATATACATCAGTAGATAATAAGTAATAATAAAAGTAGAGTTTTCCGTCGTCATTTTGTTGTATGTATATGATAAAGTAAAGTCAGTCAGTCTGTCGATGTTTGTCATTGATACGTTCCTTCTGACACGATCAGTATTTCGTCCTGAATTGCTAGTTTTTCTTGAGATCGTGGCACCATGTTCCCGAGAACAATAAAATGTAATTCGGCTTAATTCCCTCCAGAAATTAGTTTATTCTACTAAACGTATTTTAAAGGCAAGTGCCATCTTTGTTATCAGCAGCAAATGTAAATTAAAATTGACCGACCTTTGTTACTAGCATCAAACTGAACTTATACTAAACACTAATAATAAAATATTATAGCTTTAATTATTAATTAATAATATAATATTATTATTAATATAGAACAGAAGTGTAAAATATAGTAAATCTAAGTAATATACATATGTATGTATGTATGTATATATATATATATATATATATATATATATATATATATGTGTGTGTTTATGTGTATATGTGTGCCTCTATATATATGTATATATATATATATATGTGTATATATATATATATATATATATATATATATATATATAATATTGTATTTAAATCTATACAGTACAGTGTCTGTTTTGTGTATCGAGGTTTCATTGATCTGAATATGCGGTTTCAGGGGTACAAATCGTCCTATTATTGCCAGAACGAATTTTCAGCACCATTCAGAAGTCGGAAATTTCGAGAAAAATAGAGAACTAAACAGAACAACATAATTCGCCGGTTCTGACCAAGCTGTGCCCGCTCTTTGTGTTCCTCTATAATATATATTTTGCGTTCGTAAAGAACTGTCTGGTGCCATTGTTTGTTAAAGGAGGATTCTTTTAGCGTTCTTTTATTAATTTAATTATATTGAAAGGGCATGTATATTATTTGTTTTAAAAGGGGGTTTATAGGCATTGTGTTTCTGATAATTCGTTTTCGTGTAGAGTTGGCTGTAGTTATTGTATATTTAAGGTTTGTAAAATTTATTTAATGATTTTTGATATGAATTTAACTTTGCGTTCAATCTTTCAGTGTTTATAGTTTATTTTAGCTGCGTTTGTTCAGAATAGTTTTTTATGTACGTATTGTATTTCTTTCTCTCACATATTTCGATATATGTGGATTGTCTCGCGTGCGTATTGCTAAATAACGGTGTATAATAACAAAAATAGCCTTCGAAATATCAGTACGGCATTAAGGTTAAATTCTGGGAAATAAATCAAGTGATGGTCGTTATGTTAATCTAGGTTGCTAATCCGGAAATTGGGTTATTTATATAATAAAGAAGAGATGTAATAATGTGCCCAAATAGCTGAGTTAAGGTTGTCGCTGAGATTGTGGGATGATCATTTTCGAATGGCGATGTAGGAAGGGCGAGTGTTTTAAAAGGGGATTGTTTGTGATGGCCTTTTATGTCAGGGTTCGTTCTGTCTTATATGAAACAATTGGGTGTGTAATTTGGGGCTATACTGATGCAGCGGGTTGGGCTGAATTTTATGTATACTTGGAAGATTATCTTATTCGTTTTCATATAGGGGTTTCTTTTTTAATCTGTGCAATGTTATGTTATTTTATTTTGTTTATGTTTTAATTTTTTAATTCATAATTTTTATGTGTATATCATTTAAAAGTTGTTTTTATAATTTGTCTTTATATTTTATATTTTATATATATATATATATATATATATATATATATATATATATATATATATATATATATACATTTGTACACTTTTTTTAGTTTGGATGTGTGTGGGGGTGTAGTGTGCGGGGTGTAGTGCGCTTTTGAAATTAGTTAGTGGGTATCTATGGTGGTATTGTAGTTGTACATGTGATCATGGATGTGGGGTGTTGGAAGTATAGAATAGTTATATAAGTTATTTAGATTATTCATATGGTGAGATCTGAGGAGAATGGATAGGTCTTATATGTTTCATACTTATGGGTGTGCCATAGTTCTATTGGTGGTAGTGAAAGAGATAGAGAGAGAGAGAGAAATAGAAAGAGAGAGAGTCTGATGATTACCTGTGTGTTACGTGTTTCTATTGTTTGACCATTGCGCTAGGATGATTTTGTCCTGTAGGGGCACATTCTGAAAACTTCCGATTTGTCATTGATGCAGTTTATATATAAGTTATTGATAGCTTTTAGTATTCTGAGATACTCTGTGTGTAGTATATGTTCTTCTGTCATGATCCCATGCTCACACACTTTACTGACTGGCGATTTTACCTCGATGGTGGATCCATGTTTTATCTATTGTACGCAACTATTTTTTGTTGTGTTAAAACAGTTAAAAAAACTCTCTGATCGTCGACGCATTGTTGTTTTTGATCGACTTTGAGAAAACACGACACCCACTTTGAACACCGTTTTCTCATTGACAAATATTCATGCAAAATGGTGAATATACTGCACTCTGATATGTGTTACTCTTCTGCAAATTCAATTTACTTCAATTTTCTATCGGCTAAAATAAGTTTGTGGATTTTTTTTGATGTTTCCGAGACAACTGACGAATTTGGTCGGCTTGAACGTTCAGCATCATTTGGTTCTGTACGACTGTGTTCACAGTCACATATCACCTCTTAACCGTCTGAATAACAAGCCATTGCTGGAATAGTATTTTTCCATCAAAAAGCAATGTTTTCTCAACACACGAAAATCAGAGTTTTCCACTGTTTGAAAAATTTGCAAAAGTAGCTTCACTTAAATAACCATAATTTTTAAACAAGTAATGTGATTGGATTAAGGTTTTGACACATGCCATTTAAAGGTTACTACTTTTATATCAAATGGATTGTTTCTATAAAGGGACCAGGACTTATTCAATTATGTGTTAAGTAAAGTTGTTGGGTGTTAAAAATCCGGTAAGATAAGCTTACATATAATACTAGTAGAATACCCGCCCCATGACGGGTGTAAGCAATAAATATAGCATTAGTTTTTATTTCAAACCTTTTTCTTTCTTTGTGAATTATGGTACGGTTTCGGCGGCACTCCTTGAATCGCAAAGTTTACAAAAAAAATAAATAATGTGCTCAGATAACTCACCCTGTTGCCTAGAATACATATTCGATAATTCATAATGATAAGTTCAATAGTGTAGGATTTTATTAAGCGCACATATTATTACTTTCAAAAATGTACTATTTAATATGACTTAAAAGTTGCTGAAAAGCAATTCATTTCTATATTAAAAGTATTTTGAAGGCGGATGCCAGTTTGGGTGGACGTTCTTATAAATGGTAAAGTTTACAAAAAAATAATGTGCCCATAATACTAACCGGGTTGCTGGGAATATATTCAAAAAGTCATAATGATCAGTTCAATGAAAAGTCTTCTATATAGGCACTCTCTAAATGTGAACATTTACAAAAAGAGATAATGTGTTCATGTTACACATCGGGTGTCCATCTTGTTCTTGGCTTTTTAGCTAAGATCAAAGTGTAGTATCTGTTCCGATGGATACTGCACCCCATAGACTGGTATTGTCTTGGCCTTCGGGGCTTGATTTACGCCGGTCTATGGGTTTGTCCTGTGCAGTTCTAGCAGGTCCACCCCTCCAGGCTTCGCCTTCCCTCTTTGGGGAGGAGTAAGTTTATTGCTTACTGCCTGAGGCGCCCCTACCGGGGAATGCCGACGGGGCTGCCCAGGCAATTTTTAAACCCCACTTTCCCGATTCGACGTTGGGTCACATCTTACTTGTGGGAGTAAGATAAAAACTAGCCTTGTGCCTAACTCCTGGAGAGGAGTAAATCAATACTCATCGGGTTGCCTAGAATATAAATTCCGACATTTCTAATGATCCGTTCATTAGTCAGGGAGATTACTCTCTCTCTCTCTCTCTCTCTCTCTCTCTCTATATATATATATATATATATATATATATATATATATATATATATAGAGAGAGAGAGAGAGAGAGAGAGAGAGAGATTTGTAACTGAATTCATCGACTGTTGTCAAAGGTTTCCTAAAGGCTCTATTTTCATTGGCTACTACACCATGAACCATGATGTAAAGGATAGCACCACTTCTTTCCCTTGTGTACATGTTCGTGGCTCATGGAGTCACTCAGTGTCATATCATAAGTGACTTGGCATATAGTTCGATTTCTAGTCCGGTTACGGAACCATTATAAAAAATCCCGGAGTCCTATCCTGGTTCCACCCACTAAATGCGATAATATTTCCCCTGAAGTCGAATCATTTTGCCACGAGAGTCGCATGAGTTCAAGCCAGTTGTTTTACCAATAGCTATGTGCCCACGCATTGATTTAAACATCCTCAACACTGTATATTTTCGCCGTTGGTCCAAACGTTCGGGTCTGGTCGGCATTTCCTCTCTAATGTTTTCAGAGAAAGTATTGCATTGGTGTTGTCTTAATTGTCTTCGATCCAACAAAAAGGCTGAGTCTGCGAGCTGAAAGAAAATGGACGGATACAAAATGAAAATGTATATATATATATATATATATATATATATATATATATATCCTTCACCACCCCGGAACACGCAAGCGAGCAAGGTTGTTTAACGTTTTAAGGTTTTTATAGTAAGTTGTCTTTTAAGAAGCTGTCAACTCGTCGAACTCGGTGGCTAACTTCTTTTTATCTATGTCTATTAGTCGCCCTTGAATTCTTTCAGAATAGGACTGGGGGCTTTTTACTAACACTTGCTACTAAGCATAATCTCCAAAGTGAAGTCGGTCGGAGAACAATATTTGGCGATGTTTGAATATCATCTTACGGTCTTGCACTTAAGTGACGTCTTCGCCCATATTGACGAGATCATGTGACGCCCACATCTATGCTTTGACCATTCATTGGCGAAATAGAATATTTATGAAAGAAGGTACATTTTCACTATTGAGCACTGAAAAAGAGCCACTACATTCTTAAAGGAGTTGTAGTGGCTCTTTTTTGAAGATGGGGAGCACAAGGGGAGCCAGCTCCAATTTGGCTTTAATTAATTAATAAATACACTAATCAATTTAACCTAATTATTCATTGTGTCACATACTTACCCTTGATCTTCACCTTATAATTCTGAATTTTTAGCAAACAGGCACCACGTATAATTTTTTTGCTAGTACTCGACCGATAATTAAACTCCGGTCGCCCGACCAATTAGCGAATAATATGCTAATTGGGCTGATCAATATTGGGACCCGTGAGATACCTGGCGCTCCTCGAGAAAATGTGAGGAACTCAAGAAACTCCTGTTACCAGACCTGAACTCCATATTACTATTTTCTTAAATTATATTACATGCAATTTTTCGGAGCTAAATTGATTTCTCAGTCGGTCGTTGCAATCTTGCCATCACCTATTTTTAGAAGTAGGGAGGCAAACTCACTAGCCATTTGTCGCTTATACTGTAAATCTTCAAACGAATCCGATCCACTTCTATTTGGCAAATAAGATTATTGTCTTTTGTTAGGAATAATGGGAATTTAAATTCTGGCTGAGCTGTTATGTCACTCGTATGAAGAGTGCGGCTGCAATACCCGATGACGTTCCAGTCATTTTTTTTCTAACCTAAATTTTGCAAGAATGAACTTCGTATCAAATATTAAAAACTGACCGTGTTTTTACTTTAACCTCGCGGGAAGGCAAGAAAATAGAAAAAATGCGTAATGTTCCTATAAAAAAGTAGGCTTCCCTCACGTCTGTGGGACAAAATGTCTCTCTAGATTTCCAATAATTTTAATTTCTTTCGGTTACCATTCCAATGTAATCCGAAGGTATTTGTTAACTCGAACAGCCAACATATAAATATAAAAAGAGTTTATTACGGTAAATGTACAATGCAATATGTTGTTACAAGTTGGGTAATAAGCTTGTAATGTATACGGGGAACAGTCCGGCTTTACTCGTACTACAGTCGTACACTTTGAGGCTAGCATCGTCGGCATTTATGTGCTTCTCAAAATAGTTCATTGTATAAGAAAGGGCACGTCATTACATTCTCTATAACAATTGCAAATCACATTGCGCTCCCGCAACAGCTGTTTACCGATGAGTTCTCGCTGGTAACGCTTCATTGCTTTGTCTGAAATATGAGTGACAATACACTTCCACAGGAGTCCAGTACTTTCTGTACTCTTCTAGTGTAGGTCTGGATGGTGCTCATCTTGCTCGGTGTTTCCATCTTCTCAAGCCCTACGCGGCCATTTTCTGTGGGACGAACTGATTTTAGCGCTATCATGCTTTTCGTTTTTATGGGGGAAGAGAGGTGTACGATTATAGGATTTTTTTCTGTATTTCCTCCCAGCAGTTTCAGTTCTTTTAGCTTCTCTTAGTATGCTCAATGTATATTTCTAGTTGTGTTTTATTGTAACATAGCTGTGGTTGGTAAGCGTCATCTGGATATCTGCGTTGGTTTCCCCACTCAAGGATATTTTAATAGTGATTCTAATTTCTCCTAGTTATTTTCTGGGGGTTCGGAACTGTTCTTTGTGCTCATACAATTATTGGTATTACAGTAGTTGTCTCTATGTTCCATACTACCTTCAGCTTTCTGATAAGCTCCATGTATTTACATGTAAATCTACTATGTGGTATGTATTTTTCCTTCTTGTTGACGATAGATTTTGTGCTTGAATGTGTTTTTTCCGCTTGTATTTCCATGACCATTGTTTTTTCTTCGTTGTTAATTATTAGCATGTCCAGTCTTGCTTTGATGACTTTGTCTATTTATATTTCCATATTTATCTCATGGTATTTTATGCCATTCGTTTTCAAATACTGTCTCCGGTTTTTACTTGTAACTTTTTTTTAAACTTGAGTTCACCTCAGACAAAGCATACTGCCACTGAGACGTAAAGGCTACTGTGGATTATAGGGCCAGAAATTAAAGGAAACATCCTAGTAACGAGTTCTGCGGTGAGATGTTTGCTTACGTTACATTTAAATCTCTGCATGTCAGTACAGCCAGGAAAACACGGAGAAGGGAGGGAGTTTTTTGAATATTCAAACTGCAGTTATTTGCACAGTTGATAGTGGATTACCTTCTCAACCCAGTCATGTCTGTTTTTATATTCCTTTTGAGCGAGCTCGCCACATTCAATTATGATGTGATTTACTGTTCCGCCTCTTTATCCACAGAGTCTACATTTTCTGTTTTCCTTGATTTTATTTATCTTGGCTTTTATGTAACTTTTTTCCGATTGTGTTGTTTTGAGCGACTGTTAGTTAGAATTACGTTTCTCTTTTGAAGTGTCCTTTCCGCAGTCATATTTATGTTTTCTCGTGCGCAATTTCTTCGTTGCATCTTATAAATAGTCTATGTAGCCATTTCTCTTCTCAGTTATATTTTCTCACCTTTTTCATTCCAGTTCCGCTGATCTCTGTATTGCGCTAATCAACCTCTCTGCATTTCGTGTTATGTTTTCCTCTAGTATTGATATAGCACCCTCTTCTCAATCTTCAACATATACGTCGACTCAATCTTGTTTCTTTCATTTTTTACATATATTAAAAAAAAACTACACCCAAGATTAACCAAACAATTGAGCAGCGACAGTATTGTCTTAATAATAAATATGAACTGTTTACAGCCGGAAAACACCACAAAGCCAACTAAAAGATCCCCACTAAAGCGAAACAACGTACAAATTATAGCATACGTCTCAAAACACAACAGAAAAATCCATGACTATTTACAAAAGTTACAAGAAACCTCGAAATACTTAACCAAAAAGATAAATTAAAAGACGTACTCAAAATAAGCAAAAGAATTAAAAGAAAACTCCAAGCGAACAACCTAACACACATCTTAACCGTGTCCGAACTCAATAAACACACAGCACACATTGGTTAGTAACTACAATAAACAGGTGTGGTGTATGTAATGAAATTATAATATGGAAACTCCTATACGTTTGAAAATCTCAACACAATATTCACAATAAAGACAAACTTAAGCTACCCCTCCAAACATGTATTCTATTCACAAAATGCAGTAAAGTCTCTTTATACAATCCACACACACACACACACACACACATATATATATATATATATATATATATATATATATATATATATATATGTAAGTAAATTTTGTGTACAACAGAATCGTAGGATTAATTTTAGAGGAAGCATTATTAAAATCAATGAAACAGACGAGCGGAAAAAAAAAATAAAAGGAAAATTGTTAAAATTACCTTAAGGCCTTATCGTCTGACCCTCTGAGAGGAAACGTCAGAATGGTAAATTAAAAACTAAAAGTCAAATGAGATATGAGGGGAAAAAACTTATTTAGTTGGAGGAAACGATTGAGAGGAAAAAAAAAAAAGGGTAAATCTCTCAACGTTATGGTGGCTTTGAATCATTAAAGATCTCCAACTAGTGTTTCAAAATCTTTTGTCTACACAGGCTAGGTCGAGAGTTGTTAATGACTAACGCCTCAATAATATTGAGATGGTAGTTCGACCTGGCACTGTGTAAAACATGTTGAGGGTAGTTTACACGACTCGAACCTTTTTCTCTTCTTTTCGTAAGGATGTTTTGCCAGCCATTCAAAAGAATTCTGTAGTTTATAAATTCATGTGTCAGTGTGGAGCTGACTACGTTGGCAAGACATCCCAAAGATTAGAATTTAGAATATCCCAACACATACCACGTGATATTCGCCTACACAAGGTTTCGAGATCATCCGGGAACTTCCAGGCACAGGAATCAGCCATCGGTAATCACCTCGTTAGTACAAATAGTTGTTCTGACAAGTATTCCGATGGGTGGTTTTCTGTTTTACACAGTGCCAGGTCGAACTACCATCTCAATATTATTGAGGCGTTAGTCATTAACAACTCTCGACCTAGCCTGTGTAGACAAAAGATTTTGAAACATCAGTTGGAGATCTTTAATGATTCAAA